>PISX010001880.1:0-78333 GCA_004024625.1 Mellivora capensis | reverse complement strand
TTTTTTCTTTATTCATCAACAGTTGAGCCTGTACTCTGTACTCACTCCTATACTGGGTGCTGGAGATTGAAAACTCTGTGAGCCAGGTCCCTGCTTGCAAGGGTCTTAGAGTCTACCAGGACAGAGGTAGGAAAACAACCAGCAGGAAGCAGAACTCCTGAATTAAAGGAAACAAATGGGAGAAAAGGAAGAGCGATTTGTTCTTGGGGAGGATTGTAGATCACTGTCGTTTTCTTCACAATACCTAGATAGCCTCAAATGAAAGCCTAGTCCTATGGTTTTCAAACTTTATTACTGAGACCTCTGGGCATAGCAGGAGTGGTCAGAGGTTCCATAAACTTTTACCAGTCACATTTATTTTTTTTTTTTCAAGTGAAGTATTTCTTAGCCTAGGTAGGCACCTACTTTAAAGAGTCAAATAATTGTGTACGGTTTGTTAATATAAACAGCAAGAGCCCTGCCTCTATCATCTCTCCCTCCCTGGAGTCAGCCATTTTCAGCTCTTGGAAGATGTTTTTTGTTTTTGAGAGAGAGTACAAGAAAGGGTAGTGGCAGGCAGAGGGCAAAGCAGGCCCCCTGCTGAGCAGGGAGCCCCATGTGGGGACTTGATCCTAGGACCCTGGGATCATGACCCAGCCAAAGGCAGATGCTTAAATGACTGAGCCACCCAGGCATCCCTGAAGCTGTTTCTTTTGGCATTTTACTTTTATTACCCTGGCCCTCCTCCAGCTGCATCCCTCCCCACAGGGTAATGAGTCCAAGGGGATATGCCTACCCAAAGCCTACTTACCCCCATAAAAGCCATATTCTGAATATCCGGGACCCTGGATTGCCCTGCCCAGCTTGCCTCCTTGGATCTCTCTTCCCCAAGAAGACCTTGCTGATAGGTATCGCTAGGCTTAAGGGATAGCCAAGGAGCAGCTATTTGCAGCGAAAGGCAAGAGCACAAGTTGGGGTCTCCACAGGACCCTGTGTGAGGCTCTGTCAGTGTAGGACAGAGGCAAGGGCAGAGGAGAAGGGAGTGAGACAAGATCCAGGGGCTGGGGGCTCCTATTTTCTAGTATGGACTCTGAGGAGTCCAAAAATTCTAATTTAGAACCTGGCTTTCCTGGTCCATATGAAGTTATATTGGTAAAGTGAAGAGTTTAAAAGGTATTTTATTTAACAGTTTAATTTATAACATTAATTTATAAAATTTATTTAATTTAAACTGTTAATTTATAACAGTTAATTTATAACATTAAAATATTTGAGTATGTTTCCCATTTGTAGTCTTGCCCCAGCCCCCACAAAATAGAAGGGGCAGATTGGAGGATTTAACTTTGTTCCCTTCAGGTCTCCTCCGTGCCCACTGATCCCTCATTCTCATTCTCTAGTTTCAGTTTTTACAATACTTGTCTACACCTGCTACTCAGAGTTGAGCCATGTAGAAAGTTTTGATTACTCTTTCTCTCCTGCACAACTTTTGATTTTTCCTGAAATTAATACTTACCTTGCTTTTTCATTTGTTTACTTTTCTATCTTTATCACAAAATCTGCCTCAAAATCTTCCTCTAGTTGCCTGAATCTCAACTCAGAATATCTAGACACAGCAGATAACTCTATCAACTTCATCTTCTTCAAGAGATCTCTGCTGGAGCCTTCTGACCTGCTCCAATCCAAGTGTTTATCCCTGACCCTTGCTGCACACCTGGCAACCTGGCCCTTCCTCTTTCATCTTCTTGGCACTGTCTTTGACCTCTCCTTTGTTGGATCTTTTTTCTGCCACGTTCCCATGTCTTTTTTTATTGTTTAATTTATTCCCTCTTCTTGGAGACCATCTTCCAGAAGTTTCTTGAGAAAAGGAGAGGTAAATTGTTTTGAAACTTGCATGTTTGACATTGCCATTATCCTACTCCAACACTTGATTGATTGCTTGGTTGGGTATTGAATTTCTTCGGAATTATGAAGGCATTATGACATTAGCTTTCATTGTTGTGAGAAGTCTGAAGCCTTTTAAGTCCTTATCCTTTGTAAGTGACTTTTTCCCCATCTCTGAACCTCTCCCTGTCCCCAGTGTTCTTTTTTTTTTTTTAAAGATTTTATTTATTTATTTGTCAGAGAGAGAGAGAGTGAGCACAGGCAGACAGAGTGGCAGGCAGAGGCAGAGGGAGAAGCAGGCTCCCTGCCGAGCAAGGAGCCCGATGTGGGACTCGATCCCAGGACGCCGGGATCATGACCCGAGCCAAAGGCAGCTGCTCAACCGACTGAGCCACCCAGGCGTCCCAATGTCCCCAGTGTTCTAAGATGGTGGTGATATGTCTTGGTGAGAGGCTGTTTGTTGTGCTGGTTACTCAGTGCCCCCTCACTTCCGGGAAATAATCTTGAATCATCCCATTGGTGATTTCTTCCCTTTCATTTTCCCCGTTCTTTCTTTTTGGGGACTCCTAAAATCCAGATGATGGATCTGATGGACTACTCCTACCAATTTCTTGTTTTTCTCTCCTGCTTTCCATTGTTATTACTTTGTTTCCTGGGAGAGTTCCTCAATCTTATCTTCCCATTCTTCTACTCGGTTTTTAATATTGTAAAGATTTTTATTACTCTCACATTATTGTTATTCTCTGAGTATTCCTTTCTAATAGCATCTTTTTTTGCTTCAGTGTCTCAATGGTTTATCTTATCTCTGAAGCTACTAATGGTAGTTTTGTTTCAATTTTCTTCTTTCTGTATATCTCTGTGTGCTCCAAATTTCTTTTTCTGTCGTTTTTGTCTCTCTCATGTTAGAATCTTTTCTTGGAGGTCTTATAATCCTTGGGTGTTTGCTCACATTAAAGGATGGGTTACCAAAAGCCCACTGTAAGTATCTGTGCTCTGTGAACTCAGGTATATGGGTGGAGCTTGGCGGCCAAGAGCTTCACCTCAGGGAGCCTCTGATGCTAACATCTTTAGGTTTTCCTTTTGGGGTGGTCAGCCATCTGGCGCAACCAATTCTGTTTGCCATCCGCTGACCCACTGCTACCTTAGGATTCGTCCTTCTCTAGTCTCAGTCAGTTACCACTCATCCATATGCTTTCCAACTTCCTAAAGTATTTTGCTCCTGTCTCCTCTCCTGTTTCCCTGTCTTTGTGGATTTATGGCTTAAAATATCCCTTTGCTATAGTTTGAGTGTATTTTTAGTAGAGCAAAATTAGATACATGTGTTCAGTCTACCATTTTTACCCAGAAACTTTAAATATATTTTATCTGTTTCTAAAACAGTAGTTTAAAAATATATATATACTCAAGGGGCGCCTGGCTGTGGCTTAGTCAGTGGAGTGTGTGATTCTTGATCTCAGGGTCATAAGTTTGAGTGACACATTGGATGTAGAGATTACTTTTATTTATTTTTTAAAAATTTTTTTAAGATTTTATTTATTTATTTGACAGACAGAGATCACAAGTAGGCAGAGAGGCAGGCAGAGAGAGAGAGGAAGGGAAGCAGGCCCCCTGCTGAGCAGAGAGCCCAATGCGGGGCTCGATCCCAGGACCCTGAGATCATGACCTGAGCCAAAGGCAGAGGCTTTAACCCACTGAGCCACCCAGGCGCTCCTAGAGGTTACTTTTAAAAATTAATTTAAAATATGTACACTCAGGGGCGTCTGGGTGGTTCAGTGGGTTAAGCTTCTGCCTTCAGCTCAGGTTGTAATCTTGGGGTCCTGGGATCGAGCCCCGCATCGGCCTCTCTGCTCTGCATCAGAGGGGAGCCTGCTTCCCCCACCCCTGCCTACTTGTGATCTCTCTCTCTCTGTCAAATGAATAAATAAAATCTTAAAAAAATATATGTGCACTCAGATGTCCTACATATCGAATTTTTCAGTTTATTAAAATAGCCTTGTTGACAGTGAATAATTTTATAACACTGAGATATCATGAAACTGAACTTATATTAATGTATTCTAGTAAGATATTGCTTTCATCTGTCTTAGATAGTGAGGTTCTACAAAAGATTTTTCTTGGAAAAGGAGGTTGCCTGCTTTTTAAAAAAAGGTCTACAGACCTCTTTTCTGGGCTAGTAATCATCTAAGTGTGGCTCTTTTTTTTGTTTCCCCTTTTCTTTTCAGAGAAGGGGGAGGGGAGGAGGGAGAGGGAGAGAATCTTTTCTTTTTTTTTAAGATTATGTTTATTTGGGGACACCTGGGTGGCTCAGTTGGTTAAGCGGCTGCCTTCGGCTCAGGTCATGATCCCAGTATCCTGGGATCGAGTCCCACATCGGGCTCCTTGCTCAGCAGGGAGTCTGCTTCTCCCTCTGCCTCTGTCTGCCACTCTGTCTGCCTGTGCTCACTCTCTCTAACAAATAAAATCTTTAAAAAAAAAAAAGAGATTATGTTTATTTGTCAGAGAGAGGGAGAGCAAGACTGAGCACAAGTAGAGAGAGCTGTAGGCAGAGGGAGAAGTAGGCTTCCCCACTGAGTGGGAGCCTGATGTGGGACTCGATCCCAGGACCCTGAGATCATGACCTGAGCAGAAAGCAGACACTTAACTGGCTGAACCACCCTGGCGCCCTGGATTATATCCCCTTTATTAAGTGACACCTTTATTGTTATAGAACGTCCCTCCTTTTTTATCTTTTCTAATATTTCCTATTCTAAAACCTGGTATTAATATAGCTACTCCAGCTTTCTTTTTGATTAGTATTAGCATGGTTTATCTCTTTCTGTCCTTTTACTTTTAACTTATGTGTGTCTTTTTATTTGTTTAAAGTGTGTTTCTTATAGACAGCCCATAATTGGGGCTTGGGTTTTTCTTTTTTGCGCCTTACAATCTCTATCTTTTAAGTAGCTTTCTTAGATCATAATCTAATTATCAGTATGATTGGGTTCAAAAGAAAGAAGAAAGGGAGGAAGGGGAGGAAAAAAGGAAAGGACCCTGGATTGGGAATCAGGAAACCAGAGTGAAGACTTGACCCTGTACTTCCCAGTTCTGTAACTTTAGGTAAATCTCATAACTTCTCTGAGTCTTCGCTGGCTCATTCATGTTTTTAAGGATGAATAAGTTATTTGTGAACTACAAGATGCTCTGAAATATTAAGTGATTCAAGGACTATCCAGTACCAGATGTATGGATGGAGAGGTATTTGTAAACAGGGTATGAGTGCCTTAAGGACAGAACTGGGTCACACTTATTTCTGTATTTCTAGCACCTAGACTCAGGCTTGGCATGTAGAATGTTCCCCGTAAGTGTTCATTGAGTGAAAGAGTCAATAAAAGAGCTAACTTTGAGTATATGAATGAATGATAGTTTATGAAAGATCGGTGTCAGGTGATAAGTTATTAAGTGACCATGACACTGCTGAGAACTGAACTTTACAATATTTGATTATAATATTTGATTTCTTATCTGTCAAGTGGGAATACTTTTAAGTAGTATGGAAGAATAATTTGCAACTATACATATTTGTTCTTATATGTGCATTCATTCAGCAAGTGTTTATTGAGTGCCTGGTGTGTGCCAGGCTTGGTTCTAGGTCCCAGGCATACAACAATGTCCATTTTAGGCATTTCTTTCTGAAAGCCATCTTTATAGTGATAGTCTCCAGTAAGGAAAAGTGCTGGTAGAGCCTTGATCCCAGGTGCAAATGCAAACATAATACCTTTAGTTATTGATTGGCTCTAATTTTTAAAAGCTTTTCTTTGGGCAAAGAACTTTTTCGAGTTGCTTTTTCTTTTTTTTTTTAAGATTTATTTATTTATTTGTGAGAGAGGGAGGGAGAGAGAGAGAGAGTGAGCACAAGCAGACAGAGTGGCAGGCAGAGGCAGAGGGAGAAGCAGGCTTCCTGCCGAGCAAGGAGCCCGATGTGGGACTCGATCCCAGGACACTGGGATCATGACCTGAGCCGAAGGCAGCCGCTTAACCAACTGAGCCACCCAGGCATCCCTCGAGTTGCTTTTTCTTATTTTTAGCCAGTAACATTTAGTTTGGTAGCAGAACATTTAAGTACTTAAGGAAAAAAACAATAGGGCGACACAGGATGCCAGGGTGGCTCAGTGGGTTAAGTGTCTACCTTCCACTCAGGTCATGATCCCAGGGCCCTGGGATTGAGCCCCACATCAGACTCCTTGCTCAGTGGGGAGCCTGGTTCTCCCTCTGCCTGCTGCTCCCCCTGCTTGCGCTCTCTCTCTGACAAATAAATAAAATCTTAAAAAAAAAATAACCCCACGATAGGTTGACTTAATATATATTGGTAATGGATAAAAAGCTAGAAAACCATGCAGATAGTTGACAAGGTGCCATTCTTCTAATCAAACTGATGATGTCACTGGAGAAAAGGTCAGTTGGAACCTGATGTCTGGCAGTTATAGGGAGCTGTGTCTAGTCAGAGGGTACTCAGGAACCACCCTGGCACCCTTAACCCCAAAGCAGCTAGCATCCCATGTTCAGGCCTGGGTACCAGAGACACAGGACATCTTTGCAACTACCAGGGTGATCCAAAATGGAGAAAGACAGGCCCCCACAGTTGATGACTCCTGCATCAGTGAAAGCCATCATCTCAAGGATTGAAGCTGCCCAGCTAACACGGGCTCAGGAGGTAATACTTGAAATGAAGGAGTCACCCTTCTATTGGGATCTGATATGGAGACTGGGAACTGACCACAGATTGGGGCAAGAATCCAGCTCTGGGCTTTCAGGGGTCCTAGGATCCTCAGTAAGCTGGGTTTGCAGACAGATTAATCCAAAATATCCATCTCCTAGACTTGGCCTCTGTTGGGCAAGCTGAAATCAAATAACCCCCATGAGGTAGGGCGCAGGAAGGGAACAGCCTATAAGGAAGACCCAGGATGGCCCTGAGACACATAGTGATAGGTCTTAGCAGGGGCCCAGACTTTCTGATTCAGGCCTCTTCTTGGCCACCTGTCAGCATCCTTCACAGTAAGCCCTAGAAGCTTACAGAGAAATGGCCAAAGGCTGAACTCACCCTGCATATGAGTGTCTAGTGCATTTTTTTTTAATGGGACCCTCTGATCCTAAGGGTTTCTTAGAGCCTCAGTTTTTCAGTCTGTTGCTTCAGGATGCTTACAAGATGTCCAGAAGTCCCTAGAAAATTTTGAAATTCTGAAGAAATGCACACACTGGATTTGTAGTATTCTCTTCCTTCCTGACCTGGTCTTAATCATCACAGGGACATTAAGAAGAGCTAACACGGGGCGCCTGGGTGGCTCAGTGGGTTAAAGCCTCTGCCTTCAGCTCAGGTCATGATCCCAGAGTCCTGGGATCGAGCCCCACATTGGGCTCTCTGCTCAGCAGGGAGCCTGCTTCCCTTCCTTCTCTCTGCCTGCCTCTCTGCCTACTTGTGATCTGTGTCTGTCAAATAAATGAATAAAATCTTTAAAAAAAGAAGAGCTAACACTTATTTTATGTGGCAGGCACTGTCCTAAGTACTTTACAAATATTAATTCATTTAATCTTTACAAAAACTTGGTGACATCAGTACCCTAA
The DNA here is from genome assembly GCA_004024625.1 of Mellivora capensis. Classification (NCBI taxonomy): domain Eukaryota; kingdom Metazoa; phylum Chordata; class Mammalia; order Carnivora; family Mustelidae; genus Mellivora; species Mellivora capensis. Next base: position 70,878 of record PISX010001880.1, on the reverse strand, counting down.
CAATCCCCAGTTTACAAGTAAGGACACTGAGGCCCCAAGAGGTGAACTGACTTATTTGAGATCACCCCTTCCAGGCCATGGTGTCTGGCACCGGAGTTCACACCCCTAAATCTGCTGCCTCCCATGTAGGATATTTCTTCCCAGCTCTCCGACATCTTGGACAATGTCAACTGTGTCATCAACCGCTTCCAGGAAGAACTAGGATATGATTTAAAAGAAAAGGCAAAATCTGACCGGACAGAGCAAAAGGGCAAGAACAGGTTCATCTTGCTGGAGAAAATTGCCTCCTTCTCCGAAGACGCTAAGACCAAAGAGAAGCACTTGTACGAAATTCTCCGCTGGCTGGGTGACTGGGGTGAGTTTGCGACTGGGTGCCCAAGGGCAGGCTCCTTCCTTGCGGGACACTGGTCCCACCCTCACTCCCATCTCCTCCTTACCCCACCCCAGGTGGGCTCTGGTGGGGTAGCAGGCACAACGCCTCTCTACTGAGACCTTCCCTTGCTCCCATAACAGAGATCACGTCTACTCCCCAGACGGACAAATGTGTGACTGTCCAGAACATAGTAGATTGTGACATTAGCTGCATGGGTGATGAAGCTAAGTCACAGGTCTGTGGTGACATCTCTCTCTTTTTTTAAATTAACACATAATGTATTATTTGCTCCAGGGGTACAGGTCTGTGAATCATCAGTCTTACACAATTCACAGCACTGACCATGGCACATACCCTTCCCAATTTCCATCACCCAGCCACCCTATCCCTCCCCCCTCCCCACTGCAACCCTCAGTTTGTTTCATGAGATTAAGAGTCTCTTATGATTTGTCTCCCTCCCTGGTTCCATCTTGTTTTATTTTTTCCCTCCCTATCCCCCATGTCCCCCTGCCCTGCCTCTCAGATTCCTCATATCAGAGAGATCATATGATAACTGTCTTTCTCTGATTGACTTATTCCACTCAGCGTAATATTTCTAGTTCCATCAACCTTGTTGCAAATGGCAAGATTTTAGTTTTTGGATGGCTGCATGTATTCCATTGTGTGTGTGTATGTGTGTGTGTGTGTGTGTGTGTGTGTGTATATATATGTGTGTGTATATATATATATTTCTTTATCCATTCATCTGTTGATGGACATCTAGGCTCTTTCCATAGTTGGTTATCGTGGACATTGCTGCTATAAACATTCAAGTGCACGTGCACCTTCGGATCACTACGTTTGTATCTTTAGGGTAAATATCAGTAGTGCAATTGCTGGGTCGTAGGGTAGCTCTATCTTCAACTCTTTGTGGAACCTCCATGCTGTTTTCCAGAGCGACTGCACCAGCTTGCATTCTCCCCAACAGTGTAGGAGGGTTCCCCTTTCTCTGCATCCTCGCCAACATCTGTTGTTTCCTGACTGGTTAATTTTAGCCATTCTGACTGGTGTGAGGTGGTATCTCACTGTGGTTTTGATTTGTATTTCCCTGATGCCGAGTGATGTGGAGCACTTTTCCATGTGTCTGTTGGCCATGTGGATGTCTTCTTTGCAGAAATGTCTGTTCATGACATCTCATTTTTTTTTTACCAAGGTTGAAACTAAATTCAAACCCATGCTTTTATTTTTTTATTTGTATTTTTCCCAGATTTATTGAGACATAATTGATAAATAACATTGTGTAATTTAGCGTGTACACTGCCGTGATTTGATAGATGTATATGTTGTGCGGTGCTTGTCACAATCAGGTTAGTTAACACATTCATTGTGTCACAAGACACACTGTTTTTTTCTGCTGAGAACATTTAAGATCTTTTCTCTTAGTAAATTACAAGCATACAATATGGCATTTTTAGCACAGTCACCACATTGTATATTAGATCCCCCAGAACTTTTTTATGACTGAAACTTTGTACCCTTTGGCCAACACCTCCCCATTGCCCCCACCCCCACCCAGACCCTGGTAACCACCATCTACTATCGGTTTCTGTGAGTTCAGCTTTTTAGATTCCACATGGAAGTGAGATAACACAGTGTTTGTCTCTCTCTGTCCGCCTTATTTCATCTGGCCTAGTACCCTCAAATTCCATCCATGTTGTGACAAATGGCAGGATTTCCCTTGTTATGATGGAATAATATTTCATTGCATGAAGGGGACACCTGGATGGCTCAATTGGAGGAGCATAGGACTCTTGACCTCAGGGTCGTGAGTTCAAGCCCCACGTTAGGGGTAGAGATTACTTAAATAAACTAAAAAAAATAAATATTTCATTGTGTATACCACATTTTCTTTAACCGTTCATCGATCAGCTGACACTTAGCTTGGTTTTATGTCTCGGCTCTTGTGGATAATGCTTCAGTGAACCTGGGCATACAGATATCTCTTGGAAGTAGTGCTTCCATTCCCTTTGGACATATGCCCAGAAGTGGGATTGCAGGATCATATGGTAATTGTATTTTTTTAAAGATTTTATTTATTTGAGAGATAGAGAGAATGAGAGCCAGCAAGCATGAGAGGGGATAGGTGAGAGGGAGAAACAGACTCCCTATTGAGCCGGGAGCCCAATGCAGGACTTGATCCTGGGACTCCAGGATCATGACCTAGGCTGAAGCCAGTCGCTCAACCAACTGAGCTACGAGGTCCCTGTTTTAATTTTTAGATTAAATACTGTTTTCTAAAATGGTGGTACCAACTTACATTCCCACCAGCAGTGCAAAAGGGTCCCCTTTTTCCACATCCTCACCAACATTTGTTATCTCTAGTCTTTTTCATGATAGTGTCCTATCAGGTATGAGGTAATATCTCCTTGTGGTTTTAATTTGTGCTTCCCTGACGATGAGTAGTATTGAGCCCCTTTTCATGTACCTGTTGGCCATTTGTGGGTCTTTAGAAAAATGTCTATTCAGATATTTTGCCTTTTTTTCTTTCATATACGTATTTAATCATAGGGTTGAGAGGAATCATAAATACAATCTGGCTCTACATTGTTAATATGACAAGTAACAAAAGAAGTGTGTCCAAATTGGTGTCATTTTAAAGTTGTCATCTCTAATGTTAGTGTGCCCTCAATATCTCTCAGGATACTTATTTTAATAATTGTCTAGTGCTGTTGGCCTCCTGCCCTCCCTCTCTTCAGGGCCACGGACCATTGTCACTTTCATTAAAGTTCCTTTTCGACTTCAGAATTCACCATATCCTTGTGGTTAAAATTACTGGGTGTGGGGAAGATGTGAGTCTGTCTCCACCATTTAGGAGATGTATGAACTTAGGCAAGCCATTTGATTTTTCTGCACGGCTGGTTCCTTATCTCTGGAGTAGCTGGTCCCGCCCTAGCCAGGTCCACACTGACACATGGCTTGGACACATTTATCAGCACAATGGGGGACACACATTTGCCTGCTTTCCTCAACACCGGGACAACTCTGAGAGTAGCCACCAGTAGGCAGTTTTATCCCCAAGTTGAGAGGCTGTCTGGTAACTGATTCTGTGCCGTTTACACTTAAACCAGTTCAGAACGTGTTGGAGCGAGTGCAGAAACTTTGATCAAAGGAATATGGGTATGACTCTTGTGTAGCCACAGAATGGCTATGGTTGGGCAGTTAACTTGTTCTCACTTTTCAAGGGGGCACTTTCTGGAAGCTGGGTGCTCGCATCATGAAAGGAAAGCTTTCTGAGAACAGGCCAGCCTCCTTTGGTCTTTTTTTTTTTTTTAAGATTTTATTTATTTATTTATTTATTTATTTATTTGTCAGAGAGAGAGAGAGAGAGCTCACACATAAGCAGGCCAAGTGGCAGACAGAGTGGCAGACAGAGTGGCAGGCAGAGGCAGAGGGAGAAGCAGGCTCCCTGCGGAGCAAGGATTCCGAGGCGGGACTCGATCCGAGGACGCTGGAATCATGACCTGAGCCAAAGGCAGTGGCCCAACTGACTGAGCCACCTGGGGGTCCCCCTCCTTTGGTCTTTATCATGGCTTCTGTGTGGCCTTTGCCCCGGTTTTTTTAAATTGGATTATTTGTGGGGCGCCTGGGTGGCTCAGTGGGTTAAAGCCTCTGCTTTCGGCTCAGTTCGTGATCCCGGGGTCCTGGGATTGAGCCCCATGTCGGGCTCTCTGCTCCGCGGGGAGCCTGCTTCCTCCTCTCTCTCCCTGCCTGCCTCTCTTGCCTACTTGTAATCTCTGTCTGTCAAATAAATAAATAAAATCTTTTAAAAAATGGATTATTTGTTTTGTTGGCTATTGAGTTGTATGAGCTCCTTCTTTTGGATATTGTCCCCTTATCAGATAAACCTGTTTGCAGGTTTATCCTCCCATTCTGTAGATTGCCTTTATCATTTTTTTAAAAGATTTTACTTACTTATTTGACAGCTAGAGATCACAAGTAGGCAGAAAGGCAGGCAGGGGAGGGGGAGCAGGCTCCCCACTGAGCACAGAGCCTGACGAGGGACTCAATCCTAGGACCCCGAGGTCACTACCTGAGCTGAAGGGAGAAGCTTTAACCCACTGAGCCACCCAGGCACCCCATCATTTTGTTTTGTTGATGGTTCCTTTTACTGTGCAGAGACTTTTTAGTTTGATGTAGTCCCCCTTGTTTATGTTTGCTTCTGTTGCCTCTGCTTTTGGTGTCATAGCTACAAAATCATTGCCAGGACCAATGTCAAGAAGCTTTTTCCCTATGTTTTCTTCTAAGAGTTTTACAGTTTAAGGTCTTACATTTAAGTCTTTCATCCACTTCAAGTTAATTTTTGTGAATGGTGTAAGATAGGGGTCCAATTTGCATGAATGTCCAGGTTTACCAACATCACTCATTGAAGAGCCATCCTTCACCCACTGTGTATTCTTGGCTTGCTTGTTAAATATTAGTTGCCCATGAATGCAAGGGTTTATTTCTGGGTTCTTGATTCTATTCCACTTGTCCCTGTATTTCTTTTCATGCCAATACCATATTGTCTTGATTACTATAGCTTTGTAGCACAGTTTGAAATCAGATAGTATGACACCCCCAGCTTTGTTCTATTTCTCAAGATCACTCTGGCTATTTGGGGCCTTCTGTGGTTCTCTGTGAATTTTAGGATTATTTTTTCTGTTTCTGTGAAAAATGCTGTTGGCATTTTGTTAGATATTTCACTGAATCTGTAGATGGCTCTAAGATGGTTATATGGATATTTTAAATCATATTGTCTTCCAATCCATGAATATGGAGTACCTTTCCATTTATATGTGTCTTCTTCAATTTCTTCTATCAACATCTTACAGTTTATAGTGTGGAGATCCTTTACCTCCCCAGTTAAATTTATTCCTAAGTATATTATTATTATTTTTTTAGTATATTATTATTTTTGATGCTGTTGTAAAGGGGATTATTTTCTTTCTTTTTCAGATAGTTTATTGTTAGCATATAGAAATGCAACTGATTTTTAAAGAGACCTTTACTGTTATTTATTTTGAGAGAGAGAGAATGCACACGCGTGCATGCAGTCGAGGAGAAGAGCAGAGGGAGGGGGGAGAGAGAATCCCTAGCAGGCTCCACGCCATGTGGAGCCTGATGGTGGCCTCTATCCCACAACCCTGAGATCATGACCTGAGCCAAAATCAAGAGACAGAAGCTTAACTGACTAAGCCACCCAGGTGCCCTGAAATGCAACAGACTTTTGTATGTTGATTTTGTATCCTGCAACTTTACTGAATTTGTTTGTTAGTTCTAAGAGGTTTTTTTTTGTGGAACACACCAGGTAGTTTATAGAGGAACTCACGGGTGATATTCAAAGTACTTAATGACCCTTACTTCATGGGCACTGGGCCAAACAGCACTGATGCCAGCTGTAAACAATTGGTATAGCCACTTGATGTGGACCATCTAGACGCAGCCCTAGAGCTAGGTGCTACCTGCGTTAAGATCAGAGTTATGCCTTCACAAGTCCTTCTTCTGCCATGAGGTTGGGCAGATGCTGCAATGTTGGCATAAGATGGTATAGGGATGGGCCTCATGCCCTTTACACTGCCCTGCCCCCAAGGAGCTCTCAGTTCGTGGTCCTTCAGCTCCCCTCAAGATCTAAGCAGAGTAGTTCACTCCAGTTAATTCATTTAATTGTCCAGATATCAGACCAGGCAAAGGGGATATAGAGCAAAACAAGACAGACACATCCCTGGGCTTATAGTTAAACAACAACACAGTTTAATGTTTATTGAATATTTTCTACACAGCATGTGTAGATTCATGTTAATCACTTTACACGTATTATCTCATTTAATTTCCATCCAGCCCTCTCACAGGCATATATGCTGAGGCTCGGAGAAATCAGTAACTTACCCAACACCACACAGCTAGTAAGAGGTGAATCCAATCCAATCTCAAAGCCTGCTGGTGTAACCCCCATGCTGTGGGACTCCTTGGGGCTCCCTAAGGACAGATTGCACTCAGCCTGTACCCCCCCACTCCCTTTACAGGTGACAGTCTCACCTATGAGCTCAGGAACAGGAAGGGTAAGGAGGAAGAGAAAGCTCTGGATGAATGGATTGAGGTGATGGAGAAGGTGTTACCTCTGTCCCTCATTGCCACCAAAGGAGGCATCGAGTCTCTCATTTCCCTCTGCTCTACTCTCATTGAAAGACAAAAGAAAGGGACACAAAGTAGGTTGCAGGCGTGGGGGAGTCGGGGGGAGTGGGTGGGGTGGATGCCATCTCAGAGGAAGAAGTCTTCCTGGGGTCTATGGGGGTCTTTCTGACTCTTCTCCATTAACAAAAGCCTTATCTGAGATGGAGGGGCAGTACTGAGGGGTTGGGATGTTGAACCCAAGTTGAGCAATGAGCAGATCTGAGCTGTGGAGGGAGGAGTAATGTGAAGACAGGTCCCTGTTGGTGCTTCCTGGGGCTGTAGCCTCATGCAGATCCTGGGAGATCAAGGCTAACAAGCCAAAAAGGCTGGATGGAGTATATAGCTGGATCCCAAAGAACATCCCTTCCTTACTCCAAATCCAGCTGCAGAGCCAAGAAGTCTGGTAAGACTCAGCCAGAGGCCCTTCCAGAACCTTCTCAACTGTGGCTGCTCCAGAAATGGTCTATCAACAACATGGCTCAACCTTGAAATTCTACTTGTATAAGCCCTAGAAGGGACCTGAGATTATTTACTCCTCCTACATTTTGTTTTCCTTTTTAAAGATTTTTTAATTTATTTATTTGACAGAGACACAGCGAGAGAGGGAACACAAGCAGGGAGAGTGGGGGAGGGAGAAGCAGGCTTCCCGTGGAGCAGGAAGCCTGATGCAGAGCTCGATCCCAAGATCCTGGAATCATGACCTGAGCCTAAAGCAGATACTTAACAATTGAGCCACCCAGGTGCCCTCCCTCCTACATTTTGTAGATGACAACATTAAAGCTCAGAGAAGAGAAAGAACCATAAGACAAAACAAAAAAACTGTGGCAAAACCAGACCCCACACTGGGTTTTCTGGCTTCTTAATCTTACTCAAGAACATGGGCTTCACAGTCAGATGGACTTGAGTTTGAATCCCATGTGCCAATTTCGAGCTATGTGACTTTGAACAGGTTGTTTCAAGTTTGTGAACCTCATTCTTGTCATACACAAAGTGAGGAGCGCACCGCCCACATGCCAGGCTCCACTGGGTCTGAGGCATCTGGCACCACGCTCAGGGATTAATAAGTAGTAGGTCATGTTAGGATTTTGTCATTGATTCTCATGGCCAGGATCCTTATCAAGCAAGATTAATAATTGGGGGAGGAAGGAAGCAGGGAAGGGTGCGCAAGAAGGAGACAGTCTCTCCTACAATCCTTAGCACATTATGTCTTGAAATAGAGTTATTTTTATATGCATTTCTCTACAGGATTATAAATTCCTGGAGGACAAAAGGCTGTGTCCTATTCATTTATTCTTAGGTATTACTTACTGAGCACTTACTAGGGACCCAGTTCTGTGCTTGCCACTAAACATGCATGATTTAGTGAAGTCCTATGAGTAGATGCTATGGTGATCCCCATTTTTCAGAAACAAAGGCACTGAGAGGTTAGGAAACTTGCCTAAAGCAAATAGTAAGGATGGGATTCAAGCCCAAGTTATCTGATTCTAGAATTCAACCTCTGAACCATTAGACCATATGGCCTCTCTGACAATATTAGCTAAGTGCTAGCTTGACTTCAGTGCCACTTAATTTCCATGTACCCTTTAGCCTGTCATCCAAAGTTAGCTAGTGTTTTTTCCGTCAGTGATGTTTGTCAAATGGACAAGTGAATGGATGCTCCAAGATAATCACTCTAGCAGCCCTACGTACATAGATGAAGGGAATACTGCTAGGACCATGACCCAGCCCTGAGGAGCTGAAGTCTATGAATGGGTTTGAAGAGTGCACGGCCTGTATTTATGTGCATTTTCCTGAGAAGGTCCCCTGCTTTCATCAAAGTATCAAAAGAGTTCATGACCCCCCAAATGGAAGAAGACATTAGTCATTAAAAAACCCAATGTGTGAACAGTGGCAGAATCATGTGATAAATTCTCTACACAGTCTAGTGGTAACTGGCAAAGGGAAACAAAGCTTCTCAGGTGATCTGGAATCAAAGTCCCAGGTAGGCTTCCAGAGTTTGGGTAGTTGACAGTAGGGAGCCAAACATGGGTACTGAGGCTGGGAAGTAGCACGATTAGAAACGTAACTTTACTCCAGTGAAGTATGTAAGATCAGAAATACATTGAATTAGATAGTTTCAGGCCCCATGATCCCTGCAGGTGCCTTGGAATTGGCAGGCCCCAGTGGGCAAGCTCTGGGCAAGCTCTGAGCCTGGCAGAGACCTCTCCTGACAATATTTGCCCTGGTCTCACGTGTTGCCTCAGCTCCTTATTCTTGCCAAAGGCCTAAGAGGGTTGGATGGGGAATTTGGCCAAGCATGGTGTAGAGAATCTATAATCTGTGGCACCCATGGAAGTTTATTGCTTTTGTTCTCTCTACCTCTCCTAGTATCCAAACACACCTTCTGGCAGAGCTGGTGGGAACAAAGCCCCCCCAGATCTGCATCCTACCCTCAGCCACTGAGCCCAGAGCAGATGCTCCAGGACAAGCATACTACATGCACGAAGGTCTCTGAGGTGACGTCCATGATGCAGGAGCTCCTGGACTCCACCATGTTCAACCAGGGGGAGATCAGAGCCATCAGGTACATGTCTGCTGTGGTGGAGAACCTCAACAAGGCCTTGGCCCTCCAGCACAAAGAGAACAGTAACCTAGAGACCAAATACAGGAACCTGGAAATAGAGATGACCAAAGAACTCAGCAGCCAGAGGCTCTACTTCCAGAATTCCCTCCAAGTTCTACAGAGCAAGAGGGATGCCCTACTAAAGCAGGTGGAAATTCTAGGGGGAAAATACCATGACCTTCTCCTGATAAAGCATGCCTTAGAGTTCCAGCTGAAGAAGGCTCAGTCTGCTAGAGATCAAGCAGAAGAGCCAGCCAAAATCTTGATCGACTCCCTGGGCCCCACTGAGAAAGAGACCCTCCCAAAGAAAGAAAGAGTCATGGAGAAAACCCAGCAGGAGAGGTTGCTTTTGTCACTGCCCCCAGGTTTCATGACCGAAGCCTGGGACAGTGGTACTAGGCCTTCAACGTCTCAGGCACTTTCCACCATGACCACACATGCAAGGATTGCCGATGTGTACAGCAGCAAGGACACTGAGTGTCTCCAGCCCATGTTGCTATCCCCAGTAGACCACAAGTTTCCTAAGAAATGGGAAGGACCGGCAGCAGAGAGCCCAGGCCACCAAGTCAAAGACCAGAAGGATTTCCAGAAAGCAGTCCAAGAGAAGGAAGGACTCCAAATTAAGTCCCATGTTAGGATGCAGCTGTCCCCAGAAAGCTCTAAGAAGGTGGCCTTGGAGAGCAAGGTGGAGCACTGGGAAGAAGAACTCAGCTGGGAGAGGCAGAGGCAGCAGTGGCTGGAGGAGGCGGCGATGTGGTTGCAGCGGCAGAAGAAATGGGCCCTGCTGGAGCAGGAGCATCAGGAGAAACTGAAGCAGTGGGAGATGGAGGCGGCGGTGAGGGAGCAGCAGCAGAGGTTGGGCCAGCAGGAGAAGGAGCAAGGGGGCCCACGGAGAGACCTGGAGCGGTCCGGGGAGGACGTGGACAGGGTGATCTTCATGACCACCAGGCGGTGGAAAGACCTGGAGAAGACATCACTGGCACCTCCCCCAAGCCGGGCCCAGTCTGCTCACCAAGGCAGGAGGCCACGCCAGCCCAGGTCCCCTAATACCCAGCAGCCTGCCCCCAGACACCAGAGGAACCTGCGTTCCGCCAAGTCTACCCAGAAACCATGGGCCTCCCAGGTTCCCATGAAGCCCAAGAAATCAGCCTCCTTCCCTGTCACAGGGACATCCATCCAAAAGGTGTCCCGGCCTCCGTTGCATATCTCCCCGGCAGCTCTTAAGGGCAAAGTATACCACATGGATGCAGAGGCCCAGAGGAAGAACCTGCAGCTCCTGAGCAAGGAGGCTGAGCCGGGGCTGCCGTACTCACTGCGCAGAAAGGCGCTGGAGCTCACCACCACCACCATGGAGCTCGGCACACTCCGGCTACAGTGCCTGTGCCACAGGTACATCCTCTACAGGCGCTTCCAGAGCCTCCGGTAGGTACCTCTGGTGCCTGAGCCCCCTGCTGCATGTGGGCAGAGCCAACACCTAAATAGAGAGGAGGAGCACAGGGCGAATGGGGAGGGAGAGGTACCCCCAGACAGGGTCCACTCAGGGAGGGGACTGGCAAAGGGTATCTGGCCTTGGGGCCTTGGCGGGTCAGGAACTTGCTTTTCCTCAAAGCCCGCTCCCTTATTTCTTCCTCTCTTCCTTTCACCCTGTCCCTAATGTACCTACTATGCTCCCCTGCCTGCCTTTCTCTCCCTGTTCCCAGCCAGGCCCCACAGCTCCTCGCCTGCCACCACCTTGCACTTCTCTGCTTCCTGCTCTCCTTGGCTTTCAACAGCCTATGTTGCTCTCCTTGCTGTCAGCATCTACAGCACGGAGTCCTTTCTGCTTAACAGACTTGGGGGAGCGGGAAGCCCTTTCATCCACGAAGTCACTTCCCTCGACTCCCAGACAGGAAGTGACTGACCACATACAAGTCATGCGGGAAACTGGGACTGCCTACAAGGCCCAGAACCTCTACATCTTCCTGGATAACATTGACCACCTGCGGAACCTCTGGCTGCAGGCCTGGGCAGACAAGCAGAAGCACCTGGAGGAGAAGCGCCGAGAGTGTCTGAGCAGCATGGCAACCATGTTCCCCAAGGTGGGCCTCCCCTGCCAGAGGTCAGCGCCATCAGGAGGGACAGGGCCAGGAAGTGAGCCAGTGGGGCTCTGGAGTAGAACTGGGGACAGGGCAGCTGAAAGGAACTAAGAGGACAGGTGAAAGCCTCTGAGGCAAGAGGAGGCGAAGGCTGGAAGCGCCTGAGTGGGAGGAAGGGCAACTTTCCAGTTTCCATATATGGGGGAGGCTGAGAGAGAGGCCCCCAGAATGAGCTGTAGAAGAAGAACTCTTCGGGAGAGGGGAGGCAGCTGGACCCTGCAGTCCCAGCTTTGTGCCCAAGTTCTCCCTCCCTCATGGGTCCCTCTGCCCTGCTCCAATGGGTTCTAGTTGCTCTTCCGGCTTGGTCACAGCTGTCTTTGGCACCCACATGCCGGGGTCTCACTCTGCTGCTCTCTGAGGACAGCTCCCTTGGCTTCCAGATGCCAGGTCTCTTCCCATCACTTTTTGCCCAAGGTTACTGACAGGTAAAATCACTGAGACCCTGGTTGAAAATGTCTTCACTCAGTCCCTTCACTCTGAATGGACAGTTTGCCTGGAGACAGAAGTCTAGGTTAGAATTATTTTCCTTCTCAATTTTAACAGCTCTGCTCATAGCCTTCTGGGTTTTGGTGTTGCCGTTGACAGTACAAAGTCTTTTTGAGGCCTGACCTGTGGATTTGACCCGTTCGTACTCTCTGGGGGCCAGCTTTGGTTTCCCCTGCTAGCGGGCTCAAAGAAGCAGCGAGTGTTGACGTGGTCCACAGGGGGCAAGCTGACAGTTTGGGGGGTATTGGGAAATCACAGCATTGGCTCAGAACCCACAGGAAATCCTCCCTAGGGTTGAGCCAAGAGAGCAATTCGAGTTTGGGGGAAGCTGTGTGCTGAGGCACGCAGCATAAATGCCGACATTGGGCAGTTGGAGGAGTCTTGGCCGTGGGGCTGTCCTCTCAACTCAGTTTCCTACCACTTTCCCCTAGCCCTGATCATCTGCTGTAGGTAGCTTGACTTGCTACATTGGTTTTGAGGCTGAGAAGGAAGGGGACAGGGATTCCCTGGGGCTTACCTTCTCTTCTCAGCCCTGAGTCAGGCTGTGCTCTCAAGAGGGGATGAATTCCTGTCTCTGTGACGCCTCTCTGCTGGTTCCTCTAGCTCCAGCTGGAGTGGAACATCCATCTGCACACTCCAGTGATCACCAACCCAAAGTCCAGGAAAAACAAGCCACCCCCATCCTTTCTCCGGCGCATCTACTCCTGCGGCCCCTTCAGCAGGCAGTGCCCAGAGCACTTCACACCCAAGCACTGGGAATGTGCGCCCCTGCGCCGGGCCCGGTAGGTGACGGGCAGCCCAAGGGATGGGTTGGGGTACTGGGAGCAAGACTGGGGATGGCCAGACTGGGGAGACTGGCAGTTTGGTGAGGACACAGACAGGCCAAGCTCACCTCATGAGTTGCAAGATGCCTGTCTTCTCAGCCACCCTGCTCGACTCTGGCCATTGGCTCGCAAGCGTGTGCGTGTGTGTACAACGATGTGGACTTCAGAAGCCAGCCAGGCCAAGTAGGTTTCAAATTGCAACTGAGCATTGTTGGTCCAGCACCTGCTATTGATCTGTCCGTATAAACAAGCCTGATCCTTCCCACCATGTAACCTCCAGGCTCAGAAAGAGATACCATGAGGGGCGCCTGGGTGGCTCAGTGGGTTAAGCCTCTGCCTTCGGCTCAGGTCATGCCTCAGGGTCCTGGGATCAAGCCCCACATCGGGCTCTCTGTTCAGTAAGGGAGCCTGCTTCCCCCTCTCTCTCTGCCTGCCTCTCTGCCTATTTGTGATCTCTCTCTCTCTCTCTCTGTCAAATAAATAAATAAAATCTTTTTAAAAAAGAGAGAGAGATACCATGAGCTTCTGGGGGGGGTGTCAAGAACACACACATCCTTCCCTGTGTAGGGCATCCCTGGGACATGTACCTAGAAGAACAGAGGCCGTCCTAGCGCCCCTCCAGCTGCCCCTCAGCCAGAGAAGCCCCAGGGAGATGAGGCTTAGGGTCAAGGGGAAGCGAGGTGACAGGACGGTGGTGACAACTATTTGAGAGGACAAGAAAACAAGACCCAATGTTTTGGGCCTTACCGATTTGGGGAGCTTAATGTTTCTTGATCTCCCTCTGTGTATCTAACTTTTTTGTCTCTTTTCTATGCTTTCAACCTCCACACCCCAGCCAGCAGGAGAACCAGATGGAGGCCATCTGGAGAACTGATGTGGCCTCCTCCAGTCGCCCCATAGAAAAGAGGACTCCCCCCAGCCTGCCCTGGGACCAGCTTGGAGGGTGCCCTGACATTCCCCGGCTGTTGGTCTTGGATGTGTCTTCCTCCTATCGAAGAAGCTTACAGTCCCTCAAGACCTGGTAGGTGTAAGCCTAGACAGTTAATCTGGATTTGGGAAGACCTTCCCACCAAGGCCAGGGGCCAGAGTGCACACCGTCTCAGTCCAACAACCCAAGAGATCACTTTCCCGACATTCATAACGACCTCATTTATCATACCGGATCAGACAGAAATGCTCAGCCGCCTCACCAGCCATCAGCCTGGGTCCCCACGCCACCATTCTAGTTCTCTCACGGGACTTCACGCAGTGTCTCAGAAGATCACTGTGCAAGTCTTAACTGCCCACTTGTTGCCCGAGTTGGCTTAGGAGGTGAATTCTGCCCTAGGCCCGGGGGGTCGTTCTCGTTGAGAGGACGAGGTGCAGGAATGGAGAGATGAGGGAGACCCAAGAATCCTGTGATGAAGCTGACACTCGGGCCTGGGCCTGTCTCTGGCGTTCTCACTTCCTTACTGCCTTCGAGAATTGTTCCCAGGAAGAACTGCTGAGGGGAAGGGGCAGGACTCAGTGGGCCAACAGGAGGCTTTTCTAGTTAGGAAGCTTCTACACTCCTTTGGCTCTCCAGGCTTGAGGATGTCACGGTTGAAGACTCAAGGCTCTTTCAAGGAGCCTTTTTAGATGTTTGGAGACCATCCCAGCTGCCCCTTGTGGCCCTGCCCCTGCCCCAGTTATAGATCTTTGACAGGGAGAGGGCACTGAGGCCTGCTAGTCTAGATCCAACCGGAACCAAGGCTATAGGATGCTGCTACTGCCCTGCCCTCCAGACGGGGACTTAGGAAAGAGAGGATGACATGATAACATCCAACAAGGCTGGCCCTTGGCTCTGAAGCAGGCCCAGGGGTCCCAGATGGTACACAGACACCTGGCTTCCAGTTCCCGGAGAGTGGCTAAGAGATATGTGTGTGTCTGTATATGTGTATGTTGTCAGCTGAGCTGGAAAGGGCAAACGGAATTAATTCAACGTAACCAAAACAACACTGTGGCAGAACTCAGGAAACTGGAGGTCAGCTGGGGCCCCGCTCCACTAAGATTTGGCTAAATTTGCCCAAGGCCCCCCATAGTAGAGTCTCTTCTCCCCGAGCTCCTCCTCTCTCTGCGTCCCTGCCAGGGCCTGGGCTTGGCTTGGCATCTGTTTGAATCTCAGGCCTTTGTTCTTCCCCCACACATAAATATGTGTGAATATCAAGAACACACACTCCATTTGACCCTTGAAAATTTACGGGGGGGTAGGGAGGTGTTGGGGAAAAGGCTTCTCCGTGAACAGCACCGAATGAACGACAGCCTCCTTTCTTCCCCTCTCTCTGGCGTAACATGCAGCACTCACTCCTTCCTGTCTCCTGCAGAGCTGTTCCACCCACACCCAGGCCTCCACTGGGATCTCAGCTTCAGGCTTATGCACGTATCAAAATATTGTTCCCGGCAAAGACAGCTTCCCCTTTCCAGGGGAATTTAAGTGAATACAATTTTCTTCCCCCCCTTTCTTAACTCGATACAACTCTGTTCAGTGCATCATACTATCAGGTGTAGAGGCAAAGCCCCGCTTCTTCTGTCTTCTTGATCCGCATCCCAGGTGGGTGTCCCCTCCCTGCATGTCAGGCTGGTCTGGAATGGTTCAGTGCGGGGGCTCCCCACGTTGTCTTGGGACCCCGTTATTGTGGCGTGGGAATCGGCCACTCTCTAATGAAAGTTCTCTGCCGCTTGCCCAGGCTACTGCTGCCTGGGGGCATGGCGGGGGTTGGCTGTGCTGCTTTCTTTGCAAGGGCTCCTTGCGTGGAGACACACTCCGCTTTCACTCCTACTAGAGGGTACCTTCTCTCTGGCCGCCTGCCCCTGGCTCACTGAGGATCCTCAGATCCAGCTGAGGTCCCAAGTCACTCACTTCTTAGTGTTCCTGTCACCCTCAGCAGCTCCCCGGGCCCAGGTCACAGCACCATCTAGTCTCCTAAGTAGGGACAGGCTGCACACCGCCTTCCCCATTCTCCTGTCCGCGGTGGACAGCCTGTCTCATCTACAGGCCCCCGGGGTGTCCCCTTAGAACATGGGGAAGGGCTCTTCATCGTTCCTCCATGGGTTGGGACACTAGAAAGGCCCTGTCCCTCAAAACCCAGCAGACCCCCTCCACCAAGAGCTGGCTCTGCCTTGTCTGGTAAACCTCTCCCCTGGGTTTCCTGTCTGACAGGTGAGATCACTGACTGCCCGCACACACCAAACACTGTCTGCTGTGGCAGAAGAATCTCAAGGCTGATTCTAAGTGCTCTGCCCTCCTCAGCCTGCAGACATTCCCACGCCACCCAAGCTCGGTGGTTCATATGCTCCACCAAGGTGCAGCAAGCACAGACTCACACAGACCTCCACCCTGCTGCAGACGGACAAGAGGGCTTGTAACTGTTTCTGGGGAAGGAGATGAGCAAGCAGGGAGTGGCGAGGAAGGAACCCGGATGGAGAGGAAGGAGCAGGAAAGGAGGAGGGGGAGGGAAGAGGAAGTACCCTGTGATGTGAGACAAGAGGTAGAACCCCTAGGATGTGGCACAAGTGTTACGGCGACCAGTTCCACATCGGGATCCAGGCTGGGCGATGCCCTGGACTGTCTCCCACAGGCCACGAGGGAAGCTCTTGGGTGGACTGGATGGGCTGGGTGGTCTCCTCTCAGCTGCTCTCCAACCCGTAATTGAATTGACTTTTCAGTGCCTCGGTGGCTGACAGAAAGGGACACCAGGAAGCCCCAGATGAGTCAGCTGAGCTCGCTTGTAAGAAGTCCAATGAGTCCTTTCCTGGAACTCTAAAAAGCCAGAAGGATCGAGACGATCTCAGTCCCCACTCCATCCCTTAGTCAGTAATTCTCAAACTTCAGGGTGACTAAACATCACATGGAAACTTGTTTCAAAGGCAGGTTCCCAGCTGGTGTTTTTACACAAACATCCTGGGTATGGCTAAGTAGTCCTAGAACTTTGAGAAACGCTACTTTCCTCCTTCGGTCCCCAAACTGTACATTTTTAATAAAATAGCGGTGTGTTTATTTTTAAAGATTTCTGCGTTGTTGCTGAAAACCCACACCTCCCCAACTCATTTCCCCAGCCGGCTCCATGACCACCCAGCCCCCGACCTGGAGATGCCCATCAGGGCGCTTTCCCCAAGAGGTGTCTCTACCCTTCGGGAGCCTACAGGCTGAGACGGCCACAATTAGTGCCTGGCAGACACCAGGGACTTTTCACTAAATCACAGTCCTGGACAGATAAGTAACTGTTGTGCTGATAATTAGCGGGAAAGCTCAGAAGATAAGAACAAAAGGTGACATCAAGTACCAGTCAAGGCCAAGTGTCTTTGGGTGGGAGGCAGAGGTGTGTAGGTCTCTGAGGAGTGAGGGCTTGAGGGAAGATGGGGACACAAAAGTTTGAGATCTAGATGGTGTGAGCCAAGGCAGCCATATCTGGGAATTGTCTTCCATGCAGTTACGACACTACCTTTGTGAGTTCATTCAGCCAACCAGCACCGATGCCCACCCCTCTCTCCCTGGCACACAGCTGTCTGCCCCATCTTGAACTTGGTCTTCACCCTCGCCCTCTTCTCCACTGGCCCAGCTGCACCTTTCCTGACATTGGTCAGGAAATGACCTTGTCCTCAGAGAACCCGTAATCCGGTGATTCTGTTTATCAGGAACCATGCCTATCCAAGCTTCCACTCAAGGTCGAGACTCTGGAAGGAAGAAAAGGATATGGGATGTGAACAGCTGGCCTTTCGATGATGTCAGAGTAGAAAATGACTTCTGAGCAATGGCTTAGCACACAGCAAGGATGGAGAGGAAGGTGAGAGGCGTTCCTGATGCAGGTCTCACACGGGACAGCTCGGGCGACCCCTCCGCTCCTGGCCTTTCAGGTCCCAGGCTTATTCTTTCTTTGGACGCCTTGCCCCAGTGGTATCCCACACAATAAAATGCCCTCACGCTAAATGTACTGCTTTATATAATTTGAAAGGATTTATATAACTTTGCTTTGGAAATAACCGGCTAGGAGTTTTTTTAACATGTCGTTGGCTGTGACTCCTCAACGATCTTCATGCATAGGGATGAAATCTAACAAGTTTTGTAAATGTAACAAGGATATTTTAATACTAAATTTGACAGTGTAATGAAACTGACAGTATTATGTTTTGTCAACAATTGCATATTAATATTTTTACAGACTTTTTGAAGCCAATGACATTTTAAGTGTTTCGTACGTTTTTATAGGCTCTTGGCACTGGGCTTAAGGTGCCTAGTGGCTACACCTGGTCTGGTAATGGTGAACTTGGACTTTCTGGACATCCTCTAGCAAGCACTCTGGCAAGCGAGCAGAGTGTCTGCCAGATTCTTCTGCTTTGTTGACGGTTCCATCTCCTTGAAGGCAAAGAAGCTGTGGATTGTCCAACCTGGGAAGCCAAGAGGTTTGGACACCAAGGAGAGATATCTCTCTATCTCTGTCTCTCTATGATACGTGATATATATGGTGTTTTTCAAGTTATGAGGTTTTTGATATGATACACGAGCTTCATTTTTTTCAGAGCAAATGTGATGTACGTGGTCAAATAAGATATCACCTCCACCCCCTCCCAAAAAAAACTCCAGGAAGCCTGAGGCATGGAAAGGAATACTTCTTGGCATATTTCTTCGAGCCAGATTTAGGGATTGGCCATAGATCTGCTTGTGTGGCCCGTGGCCTTGGGGGCCTCCAAGATGACAAGCCAATACTAATGTGGAGAAGGGGACATGAGGAGAGGGCCTGCTTTAAGCCCTAAGCATGACCTCCAAGGAGGCACTGGTAAAGTGGAGAGGACAAAAACCTTTTGAAGACAACCCAGCCAAGAGCCGGGGAGCAGAAAGTCGTGCTGGGTCTTGTCTTCCAAGGACTGTGGAGGCCAACTTGGAAAGTCAGAAAAAGGATGAACATGACTCCATGATTGGAAGAGTTAGCTTCTAAAAAAATAAAAATAAAAAAATAAATACAAAAGAGCATGGCTAACATGTAACTATCAATTGGGGACTTTGAAATAGCTATATTTACTATAAACAGTCTAGTGGAAACGGTGGACAACGTGCATAACAGGTGGGGAATTATAAACAAATAGAAAAATGGAAATGCTAGAAGCGAAAACCTTAAGAGCAGAAATGAAGAATTCCTTCAACAGAGTTACCCAACGGGACAAAAGCGGAGGGGAAAAAAAAATCTGTGAATGGAGCTAGACCAACAAAAATGAACCAGACTGTCTCCCAAAAAGTAGAAGCAAACAAACAATTGGGCAAACCCAAAACTAAGCACCAAGATGTATGGTACAATGACAACTGGTCTAACCCGTATGTATTGGAAGTCCTAGAAGAAGAGGAGAGACAGAATGGGGCAGAAGAAATACTTGAAGAGATGATCACTCAGAATCCCAAATTAACAAAAGACAACAAACCACAGATCCAAGAAGCCCAGAGAACCCCAAACAGGATAAATGGAAAGAAAAACATAACAGCATATCACAGTCAAACCGTTGAAACCAAAGATCAGGGAACATCTTGAAAGTAGCCAAAAAAAAAAAGAAAAGAAAAGAAAGTAGCCAGAAAGATGCAGGGCCTGGATGCTTCAGTCGGTTGAGTTTCTGACTCTTCATTTTGGCTCAGGTCATGATCTCGGGGTCATGAGATATCCAGTCCATTGTCTGGCTCTGTGCTCAGTGGAAAGTACGCTCATGATTCTCTCCCTCTGCCCCGCCCCCCACCCCACTTGGGTATTCTCTAGGAAGGGAGGGAGGGAGGGAGGAAGGAAAAAGAAAGAAGCCAGAAAGTAAAACAAATTACATAGAAAAACAAGAAACAATCTTATTAGCAACTCAACCAGATGGTGTCTGAGGCCCGGCTGTATCCCTGCTTATAGGTCCACAAGACACCCCAGGAGCATTGCAGGACGTTTCCCCATTTGGACTGATAGTAGCTTGGACAGGTTTCTGTTACCTGCAAAACACAGTGGGCTGCCAGTGGGTGGCCTCCTGAAGGCACCAGCCCTCCAGTCCCCAGCCTGCAGCCGTCACTCCCCACCCCATGCCACACCCAGGCCCTCCCCTCTTTCCATACACCCCGCCTTGAGCTGGCTGTGGCCATGTCACCCCTCAAAGACTGTTGATTGGCTGTGAACTGGAAAGACACAGAGCAGGTGGAGGCCAGACACTAGTTACTTGCCTCATTGCCCTCAAGGGAGGCCCTGGGATCTGACTGTCACTCCAAATCCTTTCCTCAAACATGACCAGCTTGGAACAACCAAAGCCGGAGTCCTGCTGGGACCCCGGTCAGGGCTCTGCAGAGGGCATGGTCATCATCACCGGTGGCCATGTCTGTGAGAGGCGGAGTGTTGCCAGTGATTCAGGGTCGCCATGGGATCAGGGAGAATCAGGTTTCCTCCCCTGCAACCCCTGTTCCGAGCATCCTTGTGTTGGCTTCTGGGGCCTCACTTTCCAGAAGAGAGGTCCTTTCCTAGAGAAGCCCACAAGGAGGCGCCAAAGAGCTTGCTTCAGGCCTCAGCTGGCCTGGAGTCAGAAGGGCTGGATTTACAATATGGCAACTGCCCAAAGACACAAGTGAGGCCTGTGGGCTTCCCCTTAGAAGGTGCTCGGCTGAGTGCAGAGAGCAAGCGTGGCAAAGGTAGGGGAAAGAGACAAGGGATTCCTGACTCACCTTGCACATCTCGATCCTGCAGACAATTACTGGTAAAGCCGGAGTCCTCTCCTGCAGTGGGAGAGGAGCACCCCTGCAGGGTCCCCAGCTCTGCAGTTCCGAGAGCTTTCCTTGCAAATGATTCTTCAGGCAACTGTTTGTTAGGAACTCTGCTGGGAGGCCCTTCGCATAGACTTCCTCAAGCCTGTGACGTGTCCGCATTCATTCATTCAACAGATAACCTATTGGCCACTTACTACTGGGCACCGTTCTAGGCATGAAAGACACAGTTCTGAAGAAATAGATTTTTTTAAGTGCTTTCATCAAGTCTACATTCCTTTGGGGGGAAGCAGACAAGAAATGAAAAACGAATATAATACACTGGATGTTAGAGGGTAAAAGATACCATGGAGAAACATGCGTTTCAAGAGGGTATGGTGCCAGAATAAAGGGGTTACCATTTAAAATAGGTCACATCGGGGGCACCTGGGTGGCTCAGTAGGTTAAAGCCTCTGCCTTCGGCTCGGTTTGTGATCCCAGGGTCCTGGGTCGTCCGGCTCTCTGCTCAGCAGGGAGCCTGCTTCCCCTCCTCTCTCTGCCTGCCTCTCTGTCTACTTGTAATCTCTGTCTGTCAAATAAATAAATAAAACCTTTAAAAAATAAATAAATAAATAAAATGGGTCACATCAGGCCTCACTGAGGTGACAGTGGAGTAGTCTTGAGGAGGTGAGATGCGAGCCGTGGGGTAAGGACCCCATGCAGGGCAAGGGAACAGCCAAGGTGGGAGCATGCCCACCGAACTCAGGCTCTGGCAAGTCTCCAGTGTGGCTGGTACCAGGTGAGGGAAGGAGATAGAAGGAGTGATGAGAGAGAGGTGATGGGGAGAGATCAGCTCCCTGCAGGCCACGGAAAGGACTTCTTTTTCACCCTGAAGGAACAGCAGCCATGTTTATTTTGAAGGAAATGGGAACCACTGCAGAATTGGGAGCAAATGAGTGACGTGATCTGAGCCACATTTCAAAGGCATTGCTCTGGAACACCTGAAACTCATATAACATTGTGCACCCACTATACTTCAGTTAAAAAAAAAAAAGCAGACGGCGGGGTGGGGGGTACAAAAGCATCGCTCTGGTTACAGGGACAAGAACAGTGATGGAGGCTGGGAGGGGGAAGCAGGGAGACCAGTCATTACAATTCCCATCCCATTCCGGAAAGCTTAGTAAGGGAGCTCAAGTGCCTTCCCCCCAGGAAACCCCTCCTAATACTCCCTAAGACCCCCTTTATTCGGGCAGTTGCCTTTACAGAGCTCGCTCTCCCAGCACAGAGAGCTGTGCACACAGAAACCACGTCAGACCTTCCCTGAGGAATAAGGGATCCCGTTCCTCTATAGTTGCTCGGTCTTCTCTTACCTCAGAGGCTTCTTCTGGGCTGTGGTTCTGCCCGGAGAGCCACATCTTCGTGTTAAATGCTTTACCACTATAACAGCCCTAATCCGGTGTGTCGGCCACACTTCACAGTCCCTCAGTAGCTCCATGTTTCCAAGACACATTTGTCACTGCCTTGCTAAGGCGGGCTCTCAGAACTGGCAGGAAACACATACAAAACATTGTTTGCCAAAGCCATCGGCCTCTCTGGAGGCTTCTGGGAGCAAATTAAATGAGTAATTATTTATTGAGTCCTTAAACATTTATAGAGCAGCTACTGCAGGGCTGTGCTCTACACTAGGCAGTGAGAGTATCAAAGTGAATAAAACAAACTTCCGAGGATCTTACTAAGAACACAGGGTACAGACCATATGCAAAGCACTGGCATGCTCAAATAAATAGGATTAAGTTCTTGTACTGCGCCAAGGACTTGCCGTCCACTCCTCCATCTGTCACTCATTCAGCAATCACCGAGGGTACTGTCCCGAGTCCCAAGGTGTGATGATGACCTCGAGACAAAATCCCTCTTCACACTCCAGAGTGGAGACAGAAGAGTGAATATCGAGGAGCTGGCATATACAACAAACACAATTCGGGGCGAGTGATCCAGTAGTACAGGTGCAGAGTAAAATGGAGAACAGGGGAAGGAGATGTTCTTTGCAGTGAAGGTCTGGAAAGGCCTTCAGGGCTAAGAGGAATTTCAACAGAACCGTTGAAGGATAGGTAGAACAACCACGGGGGGTGGGAGTGGGGGAACCAGGGTGAATCCAAGGGAACAGAACACTGTAAGCTTCCTTGGACCATGTTTATGGGCCTGAAAGTGGTCCCTGGGGCTGTGGTTCACTGGGTAGAAGCCAGGTGTTATAGGAGCTAAGCTAGCCTGGGATTGAGATGGGATGGGCTTGATGATTTTCAAGGCAAGGAGAGGTAGTTCCAGATCTGTGCTTTTGAGAGGCAGCTGCGGCAATGTGGAGACATTACACAGTGGCTTCAGGGAAACCCAATTAGGGGAGCAGCTACGAAGTTTTCAACCCAAGTGGTATAAAAACCAGCTTTGACTGGATTTACTCATTTGTGCCCTTAATTATTCACAGACAAAACTATTATGTGCAAGACCTTGTATTGATTGAAGAGAGGGATGGAGCAGACAGAGAGGAAACAAAGAAAAATAAAAACCAGTTTATGTCAAGGATATTATGATGAAGTAAGAGACACCATGAAAATGCTTCCACATTCTGCCCAAGACTTCTGTCCTGTGATATTTGGTTTCTCTCCCGTGTTCCCCATACTCCTGTGGCTCCTCTAGAAGCTCATTGTCTTCTGCTGCCATACGCTGTGGGTTGCTACAGTACCTGGATTCTCTCCTTTCCTCATGCCATAGGATGTCCCCAAATAACTTCATCTTCCCTATGGCTTTGAACATCAGCTATGTGATCATGATTCCCAAAATTATCCATAATTCCAGTCTCTCTCCCGAGTCCTAGAGCTGTGTATCCAGACACCCACCTGAATGTGTCAACTGGTTGCCCGCTAGCACCTCTAGCTCAAGTCATCCAAATAAAACTCATCTTTCCTTCCCACTCAGACCAACTTCTCAACTTCACTCCCTATCTCAGAATATAACCACCACTCTCCATCTACCACCAAAGCTGGAGACCGGCCTCTCATCAGGGGCTCATCTCCTGCACCTCTACACCCAGTCCATCCCCAAGCTCTATCCAGTCTATATTTTATATGTCTTGTCTTTGGTGACCACCCTAGTTTAGGCCACTGGCTGACCTCCCTGTCTGTAGTTTTACTCTTACCATCTATGTTCCATACTAGGCCAAAGAGATCTTTCTCAAATCCAGAATCTAATACGCCTGCATAGAAATTCTTTAATGGCTTTTCATGAGTTTAATCATGGCCTACAAAGATGTTTGTGACAGCTCTTCAGCCTGGTTCTATGATACACCATTGTATGGATGGGCCATAACTTTGTTGTTGTTGTTGTTGTTAAAGATTTTATTTACTTGACAGAGAACCCAAATGGGTAGGCAGAGGGAGAGTGGTAGGCAGAGGGAGAGGGAGAAGCAGGTCCCCCCCACACACACACCAAGCAGAGAGCCCAACGTGGGGCTTGATCCCAGAACCCCGGGATCATGACCTGAGCCAAAGGCAGACGCTTAACCCACTGAGCCACCCCGGTGCCTCAAGGCCATTCTTATTTAACTAGTCTTCTAGTGATAGATGTTTGAGTTGTTTGTAAACTTTCGCTACTCTAAACAATGCTATCGTTGATAACTTTGTACATACTTCATCTTGTATGTGTGCAAATACAGTGGACCAGAAATTATATGCATTTTTTATTTTGACAAGTATCAACAATTTACAGTTACACCTAAGAGGGCCTATTTCCCCACAACCATGCCAGAGATGTATAATCAGATGTTTGGACTCTTTGCCAGTCTGTAGCTTAAAAATGATATCTAAATGTAGTTTCCATTTTCTTGTGAGGTTGACTATTTTTTCACATGTCTAAGAGCCATTTATCTTTCCTTTTATGTTAGCCATCCGATTTTCTTATTGGATTTTTGTTCTTTTCATATCGATTTGCAGAGATTTTGTATATATTAAGCAAATTATTCCCTTTGTCTATGATAGGATTTGCAGATACTTCCCCTGCATACCATTTATCTTTGTTTATGGTGGTTTTTGCTCTGCAGAAATTATGGATTTTCATGTTGACAGAATTTGTCTTTTTTCTTATGCTTTGGGAAATTTTGTGCTATTCTGACAAATGCTTTCTCCACTATATTATACATGTATGGTTGTATTCTTTTCCATTTATTTAAACACAATTGATTCATATGGATTTATTTTAGTGTGAAAAACAAGGCAGAGATACATTCTTTTGGTTTCAGGCAGTTACATAATTGTTTCAATACCACTTATTGTATAATCCATTTTTCCCTGCCCATAGACAATGCCATCTTTATCAGACACTAACATTTTAAATGTCTTGAGTCTATTTCTGGATTCTCTGTTTGGTTCTCTAGATCAAATTGCCTACATATGGGCTGGTGTCCCGTGGATTTTACTATTTTAATTATTGTAGCTTTTAATGGTTTTATATCTGATAGAACTATTTCTCTCACTAACCTTCTTTTTCAGAATGTTCTTGGCTATTCATGATGCAGAAATTTCCTTGTGAACTTTATATTCAGATTATGTAGTCTGTTGGTATTTTTATTAGATTATGTTAAACTTACAGATTAATTTATGGAGAGTTGACATCTTTATGGTAGTGAGTCTTTCCACCCCAAAATAGAATATGCCTTTCCATTTATTCAAGCCTTCTTTTGTGTTCTTTGTTAGCGTTTTAGTATTGGGGAGGGATCTAGCACCTTTATTAAGATTACTCTTGGTTAGTTTACTTTGTTGCTGCTATTGCAAAGGATATATTTTATTCCCCTATATTTTCTAATTGGCTGTTGTTCACTGGCTTTTTGTATATTAACTTGTACCTACTTTGCTAAAATGTCTTATCTGTATCAGTTTTGCAGTTGATGTCCTTGGATTTTCCAGGTAGGCTATCATTTCATAAATAAATAATGATACTTTTATCTCTTTTCCAGTTTTTTTTTTAACCTCATTCTTTTTTCTTCTGTAATTAAGTTGGCTAGTACTTCCAAAGCAATATTAAATAAAAATTGTCACAGGGGCTATCCTTGTAGCATATCTAACTTTAATGGGAATAATTTAGGTATTCTCATTAAGTGTTACTCTGGCTTTTGGACTGTGATGGGTAAATCCTGTCATGTTCAAGAAGTTGGGTGTTTCACAGTGTGTGTGGTTCTCTGTCTTGGGAACTGCTGTTTCAGGAGGCTCCAGTATGTGTGTAAGGCTTTTTGTTGGCAGATGGTTTTTCTTCCTTGGGGAAAAAAAAGTGTACAAATATCAAGTATATGTTGACTTATTGTGAATCCAAAGGTAACTTTTTGCTGGTCAACAGCTTTATTAAACTTGACTTCCTAAGACTGTATAGTTGAGCCAACAGCAGATCCTTTGATCCTCTGAGTGCTCAAGAGGTAGTGGCTTCAGAAGAGAGGGAAACTGGACCTTCTCTAGTGGACAGAATGGGGACAGGCTATGCTATCACAATTTGGGTCCTATACTGATGACCTGGCAGGTGACACTAAGACCTAAGCCCTAAGAACAGTACCAACCACTAACATTTTCAAACATTTGCTATATGCTGCTTGTTTAAATAGTAATTTACTCCTCAGAACCCTCCTATGAAGTGGGACTATCATTTCCCCACAGATGATGAAACTGAGACAAAGAGATGTAACTTGCTCAAGGTCACAAGCCTGTAGATGATAAAACTACCAGGTTTTAATGAGATTTCAAATGAAGTTTAAAATAGACAGTTTGACTCAAGAGCCTGTGTTCTTAGCCACCACATTCTAATCCCCATGGGGAGCAAGCAGCCTGGGGTCCTGAGTGGCTGAACAAAGATCCAGGGAAAGTTAGGAAATCTCTGCAGCGTATTCAATCAACTTTTATCTCTTCCGTTCTGCCTTGGGTGAATCCCTTTCTCCACCTGTGCCACCTTCTGGCTTCCACTTGATGGGTTGCCCCAAATTCGGGGGGTGGGGAAGAGCCATCTGATTGGAGAGACAACACACTCCTTGTAAAGGTCAAGAAGTTAACGATTTCTTTGGAGTCTTCTAGCACAATAGATAACATCTAGGGAGTGACTGGGTGGGATGTCATGAACACTTTCCAAGACCACTGACTGACTCATTAAGACCCCTAGCTCCAGGGCATAAGCAACTTATGGAAGACACCTAAACACTTGGCTTTGTTCCTGGATGCAGGAATACCAGACCACCATCCCTAATAAAAACCCCAAGCCCCAAGTAAGGAGAAGATTCACTCTTTGCTGACTCTCCTGGATGCTATGTCCATATCTACACTATATATCTTTAATAAACCGCTCTCACTTCCTCTCAGCTGTGTTTGATTTCTGTCCTGCGCAAAGCCAAGGATCCTCTTGGCTGGTCCTGCAAGAGGAGATCCTGTGGGTCTTCAGGCCCAGCCATCCGGCCTCAAAGGGTCTTGGGTCAGGAGAGAGTGAGCCAATGAGATAGGGCCAGATTCTGGATTCTGAATGTAAGACCTAGGTCTTATCCTTGGAAGGGAAGGGAGGGAGAATCCCCTTCCCTCATATCCCATATCCACTCTATCAGCAAGTCCTTGTGGTTCTAGCTCCAAAAAATAATCAAAGCCACTATTTCTGTCCATCTCCCCTGCCCCCACAACCCAGCTAACCACCTGGAACTACCTCTCACCTGGATTGCTACAAGGTAGTCTCTTATCTGACCTCTCTACTTCCTCTTTTGCAATCCTTCCCCACAAACAGCCAGAGGGATCATCTTAAAAATTAAATCATATCACAGCAAGGATGCCTTCACTTGTAATCCTTTAAGAGCTCTCTAAAACATTAGGAAGAAAGGCCCAAATCCCCAGCATGAACTACAAGGGCTAATATGATCTGGCCCTGATGACCTCTGTTCTCATCTCCTTCCCTCTTTTTCTTGATCATCCTTCTCCCCCGTACTGGGCTCCTTACTGTTCCTCAAACTCACCAAAGTCATTTCTGCTTTGCAGCTATCCTGTCCCCCCTTAGTAGTTCATCATAATCAAGCTCTTTGCATGACTGACTGCCTACCAATTGTCAATCTCAGCTCAACTGTCCTCTCCTTAGAAATTTCCATGGTGGGACGCCTGGGTGGCTCAGTTGGTTAAGCAGCTGCCTTGGGCTCAGGTCATGATCCCAGCGTCCTGGGATCGAGTCCCACATCGGGCTCCTTGCTCAGCAGGGAGTCTGCTTCTCCCTCGCTCTGCCTGCCACTCTGTCTGCCTGTGCTCTCTCTGACAAATAAATAAATAAAATATTTAAAAAAGAAATTTCCATGGTAACTCTCATCTGGGATAGATACCATATGATATCTTGAAGTCTCCTATAGTCTACATATCTCTTATCAGAAAACACAGTCTTTCAGGGGAGACAAAATAGGTTATTACTCATTAAGCAAGATCACAGGCCAGTAAATGAGGTGGGTACTTTTGAAGTAGAGAGCTATCATACACTGTCAGAGCCAGAAGGGCTAGCCTCCCCTCTCACACTAGTATCCACTGGCAATGTCCCCGTGACATGTGGTTGACACCTACATTGAAAGCACCACTAACTCCTGGACAGCTTTGGAATTGGGGTTTTCCCTATTCTGAGCTGCGATATGATTCCCTGGAGCTACTACACTTTTGTGCCCTTCCAAGGAAAGGTAAAACAAATAGGAACCCTCTTGAAAGGTCTGTTTGGTTTCTCATCCCCAAACTTTGCCTGTAGGCTTGTCCTCCCACCCCAATCCAGGGCAATCTCCTCTGCACTTCTTTCTTACCCACCGGGGTCCACAACTGCCTCCAGTAGTCCTGGTGGGATCTGGCTGACACAGGCCTTCCTTAGGGTCTCTACCCTCCAGGAACCAGGCCCACGACCCTCCATCCGTCCCTGAGACATCAACCTCCCCGACTTGGGTACGCCAAACCTCTTGGCTGGAGCGAGTTCCACATCGTCTCTCCCCTTGTGCTGTGCCTAGCACAGAGCCCCACACAGAGTAGTTTCTCTAAAATCCCTGGGGGCCGCAAACAATGCACAATCGCTCCCAAACTAACAGATTCTTGCATCCTGTGGGAATCCAGAAGCCGAAACAGAGTTCCCCGCCCAGCCCTACCCCAGACCCGCCCCTCGACTATCCCGCCCCAAGTCTCGGCTTTTCCTTTAATCACTCTCTCCAAGCGAGTGATCTTTCTGGGACCCGGAATCCCTAACGCTTCCTCCTATGTTGTCCCACCTGGGAAAACCTTTAATTTCGGTTATTACCAAAACTGTGACCCAGTCCCCGCTGTGACCACGCCCCCTTCGTCACATTCCCGGAGAGAACCGGAAGGGATCGCGCAGCCCCTAGTTCACAGACCCGGAAGTAGATGTGCTTCACGGAAGCCGGGCTTGGCCCTGCGGCTGCTGCCGTCGCCGCGGAGAAATTGTTGGAGCTGGCAGCCTAGGAATGGTGAGACTTCGCGGTTCGCTTCCGAGGGTTCTGAGCAGACTTTGGGCGAAAGGGAGTTTTCCGGAGTGCCCCGGGGGAAGACCCCCTACAATGTTTGGGGCCCCGCCCCAGTAGCGCCCCGAAAATCTGCGCATGCGTGGCCGGACCGGACCAGAATCTGGTCCGAGATGTTACGCATGCGCAAAGGTGGCAAGCCGAAGGTGGGGTGAGACTTGGCCTGGGAGTTACTCCCCCTCCCTCGCCTCCAGCCCGTGGGGCTTAAACCAGGGCTGCGAAAGCATCGGGATGCACTCGGTGCTTTGCTTTTGAGTTGCAGGGCTGACTTCACCTCTCTCATCCCGAGCTCCAGAAACAGACCTGCACTAATCCCCCACCTTGGGTGTGCACTCGAGGAAGAACGGGGGCGGGAGAAAATAGGGGGTGGAGACCTAGCCTCAGTCAGCCCGTGGGATCAGTTCCTTCACATGCTCGCCAGGTGTCAAGATTTCCAGCCGTATTCTACGGAGCGGAGCGACGCGACTACCCCACCTGGGGGCAGGGAGGGAAAGCTGTGCGGAGTGCTGCCCTGGCCTGAGGGGGCGGGGCCCGCAAGCGCCACGCCCCGGAGAGTCCCCAGTACCAGAGTTCTCCCGAGGTTAGGAGCAGGCGCCTCAGGGCGGTTGATAACTTGTTCAGTTCCCAAACCGCATTTTTTAGCTTCCACGCGGTACCACCCACTAAATCTTCAGCCAGAGCTGCAAGGGAGGGGGGCGAAAAGAGTGAGATGGACTAATCCGAGTTTTATCTCGGTTTCCCTGCTTTGGCTTGGAAGGGCAAGAGGGTGCTGCTGAACTGAGTGGGCAGCGACGATAAGAAGTGAACCAGTAATCCCTTGTTTCTTGTTGGTTTATAGTCGAGGCCCTTTACCTAGCAACTCTGAGTAGAATCATAGAGGTCCGTGGACCCACTTACATGCTATGTATACATTTCTTTGGCGGGCGTAGCTTTTATATTCTCAGAGATGCTGGTGACCTTTAGAAAGCTGTTAGTTTATCAGCATCATACTGGCGAAATAGAGCCTCATGTCTCTTCTTGTGTCTTCCCTAGCTTGTGGGATCCTGGGGGAGCCTTTCCAGTATAAGGAGGTGAGGCTGGCCCATTGGAAACCTGTGCCTCAGGGAGCCTCATTTCTCCTTTGCAGAATCTCCTCTCAGCCTCTAAGCTCACCTGGTCAGAATCCTTGGATGAGCCTGTGGGATCCTTCCTCCTAGCCCTGTGGTTTGGAACCAGTGGCTTTGGGACTGTAAGAGGATGGACAAAGGTAGTATGAGGCCAGGCCAGCTCCCCAAACGCTCAGGCGCCAAGCATCTGCTGATTCCACCCCGTGCCTGGCACGTATGTCTTTTCGTCCTGGCTGGGTATTGCCACCTCCCCCTGGGCCAGCACCACCCATGTACCTCTCGGCAGAGGCCGCAGTTGACTGACTTGCTGTTGAGCTGCCGCTCTTTGGCCTGGCTGCACTTTGATGGCAGAGGGAGCAGTTATGCCCAGAGCCCGGTGTGTCGGCATCACCAGTCTGACCTGAGCACCATGTGCTGCACGACATGACACGTGGCACCGGGAGAACTGCCCAGCGAGGAAGGTCTGGGCCAGGTCTGAGCCCAGATGGGATCTGGATGGCCAAGGAACTCCCACCAGAAAACTGCAAATGTCAAGAAAGCAGGGGAAGCGTCAGGAGGGCTGGTAGAGGGTCGGGGGAAGAGGGGCAGAGGAGGGGTCCCATGTTCAGAGGCTAAGGGCTCTGCTAGGCACTTAGAAGACCTGAGTTCACCGCTTCTTGTTTTCTAGATTCTCAGGGGCTGCTAGATTCATCTCTGATGGCATCAGGCACTGCCAGCCGCTCAGAGGATGAGGAGTCGCTGGCAGGGCAGAAGCGGGCTTCCTCTCAGGCCTTGGGCACCATCCCGAAACGGAGGAGCTCCTCCAGGTAGTAAGGGTTCAGAGGGCCAGGTTCTGGGCAAGGGCATTAGGTGCTGCGTGCCTTCACCTCTGTTGGGAATGGTTGCTTGAGCCCCTATGGGGCCTGGGTATTGGCAGAGCTTTGTGCTTTTCCTGCCAAGTCCCTCTCTGTGGGATGTGGGCAAGGGAGGGAGATCTTAGGTCTTTGATGTGAAATCTGTGGTGGGGTACCTTGTCATCTCAGCGGCGAGGAATAGAGCAGTTCCATGTCCCGTCCAGGGCACAGAGCGCTTCGCACCCAGCCGGGACCTGTGCCGTTTCAGGGGCTGGGTGTGTGTGAGTGAGTACGAGGGGAAGGGACAAGGGGTGCTCAGAGCAGGACCCTCCACAGGTTCATCAAGAGGAAGAAGTTTGATGATGAGCTGGTGGAGAGCAGCTTGGCCAAGTCCTCTACCCGGGCAAAGGGGGCCAGTGGTGTGGAACCAGGCCGCTGTTCAGGGAGTGAACCTTCCTCCAGCGAGAAGAAGAAGGTGAGAGATTGTGAGATGGCAGGAGCCAGATTTTGTGTTTCCCTATCACCTTTGCCAATGGGCAGGAGCTCTGCAGAGGAGACTTGGGAGAAAATCTGGTGGCCCCCGCCCCAACCTCAGCTGCCTCCCTTCTGGGAGCCCTCACTTCTCCCTATTCCCCCTTTCTTCCCGCACCCGCCCCCTCCTACACACACACACACACACACACACACACACACACACTGTCAGTGCGTCCTGTATCACATTCTGTGTGGGAGGCATAGAGCGTGCATCTATTCTGGGAGCAGACAGCCTGTTCCCAGCATTGCTGGGTGTAAAAATAACCCCCAGGTGGCATCGCTCTGGCCCTAGACACCGTACCAGGCAGAGTGGGTTCCTGGTATGCTCCCTGGCCACCCTCCACTCTGGGGTTGAGGGTGCCACCAGCAAAGAGAAGACCCCGTAAGGTCAAGGACCATGTGGAAGTACTTCGGGCATGGAGGGAGCTAGAAGGTTGAGCTCCTGCCTGTGGTGCTTATGGTCCGGTGGGACTGGGGCTGCCACGCACAATACAGGAAGCTCAAGGCCTTAAGCCTGAGCTGCCCCGATTCTGGCTTTGAGCTCGTTCTCTTCCCATTCCCTGCCCAGGTGTCCAAGGCCCCTAGCACTCCTGTGCCGCCCAGCCCAGCCCCAGCCCCCGGGCTCACCAAGCGTGTGAAGAAGAGCAAGCAGCCACTTCAGGTGACCAAGGATTTGGGCCGCTGGAAGCCTGCGGACGATCTCCTGCTCATCAACGCTGTGCTGCAGGTAGTGCTTCCCACCGTGGGTTGCACGGTCCCCTTCTTCCCCCAGCCTGCAGTCCCCAGGCCCCACACTAGCCCAGCAGCACCCTGGGGGTGGCAAGTGAAGGGTTCTTGCCAGCTCTCAGGCTGAGGCCAATCCATCTGGGGCATTGCAGACCAATGACCTGACATCGGTCCACCTGGGCGTGAAGTTCAGCTGCCGCTTCACCCTTCGGGAGGTCCAGGAGCGCTGGTACGCCCTGCTCTACGATCCTGTCATCTCCAAGTGAGTGGGGCTGGCTCCAGCAGCAGGGAGGTACAGGGAGCACCAGAATTTGGCTCTTGGAACAGAGAGAATCATACAAGGGCCCAAGGGAGGGGTCTGGGAGGCAGGGCTCCTGGGACCTTGCATCCTCTGGGATGATATTGAAACCAGCCAGGCCTGGGAGGGAAGCTTCTTCCTGCTGCCGACCCTACTGGTCTTGGCTTGATGCCAGCAGCAAGGGGATCTGGAAGCTGAAAAAGCAGCATGGTAGAAAACACCAGAATGAACTCGAGGAGCCCTGGTTCCACCACTGTGTGCATTGTGGTTTGGGGCAGGTCACTTCCCAACCTTTCCACACTGACCTCCCATAATTTCTTCTTCCATAAAAGGGAACTGGAACAAAAGAACACAAAGGCCCCTAAAAGTCTTAAGTTCCAAGTAAACCCGGATGCTCAAGCAGTGTGCACTCTTCCTCCTCACCCACTTCGCTTATTGTCATCAGAGTTGGTCGGGTCCTTGGCACCCATCTTCTGCTCCACCGTCCCTGGCACCCCTTAAGCTGTAGCCTGGGCCCTGATAGGCCAGGAAGTGGACGGGACTCAGTTTTGGGAAGAGGATGTGCTGGGCAGTAGGTGGCAGCTTTGGCCATGTAAAGGGGAAGGTCTTGGGGTGGGAGCAGCAGCTGGTCTCGGGGTGTCCCTCATCTGGCCTCTGGGGGCTGTGCCTTTGAGTCTCTTCAAGGGGTAAACACTGGAAACTCAGTTGACTGAGTAGCCTGTTTTATGCTCTCAGCAAACCCATGAAGCCACAGGTGCTGTGCTAAGCCTTGGGCTCTTCCTGTTGAGGGCCTGGTCTCTAGTTCTGGATATCAAAGGTCTCCAGGAACCCCAGATTGCTTGACGCCCTCCCTTCACCCCGCCCTCTTTCTCACCCTCAAACTCCCTAGGCTGGCCTGCCAAGCCATGAGACAGCTGCACCCAGAAGCCATTGCTGCCATCCAGAGCAAGGCCTTGTTTAGCAAGGCTGAGGAACAGCTGCTGAGCAAAGTGGGATCGGTGAGGCTGAGGGGTAGGGTGGAGGCCTGACCACGGGGGAAACTACTGATATGGGAGGCCCCATTGCCTGGGAACATTCCCTGCTGGTGCTCGTGTACCTGTGGGGGCTTTTGTGGATGGGGTCTCAGGGAGAGAGTCAAGACTGGCTCTCTCTTCTGGCTCCTGGTGGACCGGGGGTGTGGTTGGCAGAGACAAGAATGAGAAAACCCAGGTGCTGAGAACAGGCTCTTACCCTCCAGACCAGTCAGCCCACCTTGGAGACGTTCCAGGACCTGCTGCACAGACACCCCGATGCCTTCTACCTGGCCCGTACGGCCAAGGCTCTGCAGGCCCACTGGCAGCTCATGAAGCAGTATTACCTGCTGGAGGACCAGACAGGTAATTGGCTCCGGGAGCTGACAGGGTGGGTGAGTGAGCCGGTCTGGGCACGCCTGCCCCCAGGTACCCAGGAACAGATCCCGTAGTGGCCGCTGGTGTCTTGCACCTCCCTTTGCAGCAAAACCACTGCCTTCCAGAAGGAAGGAAAGTGGTTAGAATGATATTCAGGAGCATGGTAAGAGTAGCCTTTTCCCTGGAATCCCGAATGGGATTCCAAGTGGCAGAGTTGTTTCCTACTTCTTGTTTTGTCGTTTTTGACATAGTTTGCGTTACATAAATAATATATTTTTTATGAGTGACATTGAAACATGAGTAAAATGTGAAAGTTCCCTTCTTTGCTTACCCTGCCTCATTTTCCTCCCTAGAGATGCTATTGTCCTAGAGATGGTACTTTTTCTAAGTCTTTCTGCCTCTTCCCTCTGTGCACATTCTTTCTCGTTCCCTCTTGCTGCTTTGGAGCCATTCAGAAATCCCCACTGGGCTTTCATATCCAGGCCCTCTGCCTTTCTCCTCTCCCAGGGGCCCAAAGGCCCTCTGCTTCCCCTCCCTCACCCACAGGCTCTCACCCCCAATGACAGGTACTGGCAAGGTCAGCTGACGAAACTGCAGGCCATTCATCAGCTCTGCTTGGGCCCTGGGGTCAGCCTTTCATCGTACGTCATGGTACAGACACTCTCTGCTCTCGCTCCTGGACGGTATTGCCCACCAGCGTGTCCAGAGTTGTTGGCGCTGTTCTGGAAACGAGGCTGTGCCTGTGCCCTCCACCTACTCCCAGGGTCCTACTGCTTCTGGTTATTTAAAGATACTCCTGCAAGAGGACTTTAGGAAATCTTGTCAGGGAGAGCTGTGTCTTCTCTTCCTGAGGATCTCTGCACTTAGTGGGCAGCTCTCTTTATTCCTGCAACTTCCATATCTCTGCTTCTGCCTCGGGTGTCACTGAATTCCCACAGAGACTGGACACTGGGTAAAGTCTATTTTTGCTGCTAGAGCTAACTTCTTTGAAAGTTATTTTGTGTAACTTCAAGATTTAATTTTTCTCTTCATGAGTCTTGGCTGTGGGGATTTGATTTCTCCTTGGCTGGCTAGTGCTGGGAGGCCCTGAGAACAGGGCTATGCACTGCTTAGCTCTCGAGTCGGCTGACTTTAGGTTAGTGGGATTGTAGGCCGCTGTGGTAGGGGGAGGAGCCGGTGGGGGTGACACCCCAGTCCCTTGTCTCCCACATGGTCTGACCTTAGGGAGTTGGGGAGGCTGGTTAGAATTTGTGGCTCCTGTGTAGCCCCCCTCGTTTCCCTGGTGGGCAGTGATGACTCCCCCTCCCCCCGGGGTTTGACAAACTTCTCAACCAGCAGTGTCCTGGCCACTAGCTAGCGGTCGCTGCCACCGAACGACACGCAATCATGGAAGCAGCTGGCAGAATTTGTCAGAGTTTGAGGCCCCGGTCCCTTTGTAGTTTGATCAGAGAAAAACCTAAAAACCTTTCATGAAACTACCCTCAGTATATCTGATGGACTCTTAATACTCTATTCTGTCTGACATTTTTGGAAAAAATGAGAACTCATCTTGTGACCCATAAGACGTCCTGGCAGCAGTTTGAAAGCGGCCTGCAGGGGGCGTGGCAGCTCTTCCGGCACCTCCATGGAGTGGGGGAGCAAGCCGTACCCCTGCCTCCCTCCCAGTGTGGCAGAAACTGTCCCGGGGAACAGGTGATGTGGTAGAGGAGCAGTTTGGATTTGGAATCAGGAGAGCAGAGCTTGAATCCTGGGTCTGTCCTAAACCCGAGTCCCATCGTGAGCTCTTGTTCCTGGAGGCCTCTCGTCATGTGTGCAGGGGAGCTAACAGCAGTGCGCGCCCTCCTTTGTTCACGCCCATGGGAGAGCCTTTGCGCTCTGAAAAACCCACCCAGGAGGTCAGCTTTAATTCCCTTTTCTTTCTAGAACCACCTCTGCCCTTAGTTCATGTCAGGAATCCTTTGTGCCAAAGTAGCTTGCGGCCTAATCTGGCTTGTGCTCTGTTACCTGTTGCTCTCCATGCAGAACTGTCTCCACAGGCCCCGCCTTCCCAGTTGGTCCCCTTAGTTTAGCCATTGTCCACAGCATAGTGTGGAGTAGGAGCAGCGGCGCTGACCTTCTCTCCGTCCTTTATTCAGTGCAGCCGCTGCCCAAGGGGGACCAAGTGCTCAACTTTTCCGACGCAGAGGACCTGATTGATGACAGTAAGCTCAAGTGAGTGTCTGGGGCCCCAGGCAGGGTACAGAGTGGGGTGTCTCCCGGGGACAGAGCACTCTGGGCTGCCTGGCCCTGCCTCCTGAGCCCAGCCCACACTCAGCTTGTTGCTTGGTCTCCTTGCTGAGCTGCCCTGGCCCTGCCCCAGCCTGGGGGAAGGAGGTTAGTCCAGGGCCAGAGGAGTAGCCTCCTGGGTTCCTCAGCTGAGGGACTGGGGGCCCCCAAGTGAGCTGAATAGCCCCTGCTGGTAATGGCAGGTGAGCCAGAGGTGGATCCTGATTTCTCCTTCTCCCCCCTACAGGGACATGCGAGATGAGGTCCTAGAACATGGTGAGTGTACCCCGGGGAGGAACAGTTAGGGGATAGAAGCTCGTGCTGGCATGGAGGACCAGTACAGGGTGCTGGTGACCGCAGAGTGTCCCTCCTTGCCACCTCCCCACCCCAGAGCTGACCGTGGCTGACCGGCGCCAGAAGCGAGAGATCCGCCAGCTGGAGCAGGAGCTGCATAAGTGGCAGGTGCTGGTTGACAGCATCACAGGTGAGGAGGCCGGGGCCGGCAGGGCTGTGCCTCTGCTCCCTCCGCTCCTGTGGCCCCATCCTGAGCCCCTGTGCTTCTGGGGTGGGGACCGCCCTCCTTACCCCGGCCCCTGGATCCCTGGCCTCTGCCCCGTGTCCCCGAGGGGCGGGCTCTGCCTGATTCGGTGCCTTCCTCCGCCACAGGCATGAGCTCTCCGGACTTCGACAGCCAGACCCTGGCGGTGCTGCGGGGCCGGATGGTGCGGTACCTGATGCGTTCTCGGGAGGTAAGGCGGCCCAGCCCATCAGCTCCCCTCCCGAAGGCAGCCCTCTGCCAGCCCTGCCCCCACTGACCTTTCCAGGTCTGGTCCCTGATGTTTCGTCTTTCCCTTGGCCTGTGTAGACCCATTCCTCAGGTCCCAGCCCTCACCTGCCCCATTTCCGCAGATCACCCTGGGCAGAGCCACCAAGGATAACCAGATTGACGTGGACCTGTCTCTGGAGGGGCCAGCCTGGAAGATCTCCCGGAAGCAAGGTACTGGCAGGAAGCGGTGTGAGGGTGTCCCTCCCAGCCTCGAGCCGCCCTCTGGCCCTGTGGCTTGGTCTCCCTGGGAATCCTCCTGGAGCAGCTGGGGCAGAGCAGCTGGCATTTCAGGATCTCCAGCTTGGGAGTCAAGGGTGCCTGCAGGCCCTCTTCTGGCCTTTCCTGTCTCCTCATCCGCCTTCATGTCTCCATCCCCACAGGTGTCATCAAGCTGAAAAATAATGGTGACTTCTTCATTGCCAACGAGGGCCGGCGGCCCATCTACATCGATGGACGGCCTGTGCTATGTGGCTCCAAATGGCGCCTCAGCAACAACTCCGTGGTGGAGGTGAGTTGGGAGGGAGGCGGAGGGGCATGGAGGGGTCGGGATGAGAGCAGGGGCATGGGGAGCCGCGATGGGGGCCTGGCCCCCAATCCTACCTGTCCTCAAGCCACTCTTCTCTCCTGCCCATAGATTGCCAGCCTGAGATTCGTCTTCCTCATCAACCAGGACCTCATTGCCCTTATTCGGGCCGAGGCTGCCAAGATCACACCACAATGAGGAGTGGTGGCAGGACCCATGTGCTCTCTCTGGCCTCAGTTTCCCCTGCCATTCCAGCCCCGGAGCTGGGCACTCAGGCTCCTGGAAAAACCATAGTGGGCAGGAGGAGACCCAACTGCTGGCCCATTGATCTGAGCCTCTGTGGGAAAGTAGGGCTGGTCCTTGGGAAGCCCCTCGAGGCTGGGACCCTCCAGCTTCCTTGGAGCCAGAACCCCTCCCCTTCTCTCTCTGCAGGCCACCGTTCTCTTCTCCTCAGATTCCCACCTTTGTCTCCAGCTGATTAGCTTCAGACTTTTCCTTTATTATTTTTCTTTTGTAAATAAAAAGCACCAAGTTCCAAAGTAGCTCCTTTTATTTTTTTTTTTAATATAAAAAAATGGGACTGGTGAGGCAGGGACACATGCGGGGGATGGATAGCTGAATCCCTCCCTGGCCTCAGGCCTCTGTCTCCCATCCTGCAGAGGGAAACAGGAGTAGGCTGAGGAGGGGCCCAGAGAGTCCCAGCCTGGGGCCTGCCCCTGAGACTCCAGCCCACTGAAAGTTAGGGGCTGGGCCCTGAGCCAGTGGGCAGCACATGGCAGCATGTCTGGCAACACTGAGTTCCTGGGCCGGCAGTCAGACCCCTGTGCCCTCTTCTTGGGTCCACTGGACTGTGCCAGAGCCATGACAGCCGATAAGCACCATCTCCAGGCTATGGGGTTCCCAAGGCAAGGCCAGGCCCCCGGATCCTGGCGGGGGCTCTCCAGTGCTAGCAGCCTCGGCCTGGTGCGTGGGCTCTGGGGGCCCAGTCCTAGCCCCTTCCTCAGCAGGTGGGGAGCCAGGGGTGCTAGGTTCAGGGCAGAGTTCTCCTGAGCCTGGGGGCTCTGAGTCAGAGGTGGAGGTCCAGAAAGCTGTGGCCCGAGGCCAAGGGGAGCTCTGAGATGCTGGGGGGCCCCAGGGCCAGGGGGCCACGAGGGGAGGGGGCCCTGGGCGAGGGTGAGGCCAGGTCCCACTCAAGACAGAGCCAGCGGGGGGCTGCAGGCAGTAGGAGGATGTCCCGGTGTCCACACACAGAGGCTGCAAGAGCCCAGAGGCGCTGGACAGGCATGGCCCCTCTCCTGACGCCCTAGGGCAAGGGCCCTCCCCATGGGGCGCCAGGACTTGCTGCACAGCCTGGCGAAGGGACTGCAGGCCCTCCCGCATCTGCAGCACCTGCTCGGACAGCTCTGTCACCTTTAGGGGTCGAGGGAGGAGGAAAGCACATACAGTTAAAGGAGATTGGCCCTCGCACAGCCTGCAGTGCCCACCCCTCTCCCCTTCCGCCTCCAGCTCGCCCCTCACCCACCGCCTGCCGCAGTTTATCCAGCATGTCTGTGTTCCTTGCCTCACCGGGTCCGAGGGGGACAGCGAGCAGGCCATTCTCTGCAAACAGGAGGATGGGGTTACCAGCCGGTGCTGGGAGGAGGAGATGGTATGGGGTCCAGGCCTCGGCCCATTAGCACAGACCTCATTGGCCTGGCAGGACTGGCCTGGCCTTCCAGCCTTGCCCCAGTTGGGGAATTCTGCCCAAACTGCCAGGGAACCTTGGGCTCGCTGCCCTGCACTTCCCCCAACAGGGAGCTGCTCTTGGTGCCTGTCCAGCTACACGACCACTCCGGGGAGCTCATTCCCTGGTCCACTCTCAGGGCTGCAGGGCCTGGCTGGGGGCCACTTACACCCCTGCTTCCCTCGAAGCCCTCTGTCCTCCCCAGGGTCCCAGCAGCAGCACCTGATTCGACACACACAACCACCGTATTAGAGGCCAGAAGCTGGGCAAAAACCAAGATCCCGCTGCCGGAGAGCCGACCGCAGGGATCCAAATCCCGTCTCCGGCCGCCTTCCGACAGCAAGGTACTGGTCTTCACCCCCAAACTGCCCTGCCAACCATGTAGATTGAGAAGGGCAAGAGGACAAGAAGTCTGGACCCTGCTGCCTTCTCAGAGGTTCACAGGGCCAAGAGGCAGCCCTGCGGGCCTCCCCCTGCCCCCCCGGGCCCCGGGCCCCAGTACCTGGCCCCGGGGAGGGGCTGCTGCTGTACTCTGGACCCGACTGCCCCACTCGGAAGGAGAACTTGGGCTGGTCAGAGCCACAGCCGTCCTCAATGCCATCTACTACCCTGTGGACACAGGGGCCAGGGCAACAGATCAGTCCACAGGCAACCACTGCAGGAACTAGTGGCCACACACACATGCTGCAGGAGTCTGGCGCTCAAGGCCTGGGACAGGTAACACAGGTAGGCCCTTTCCCTAGGGGCTTGCAGTTTCACTAGGGATCTAAACTTGAGCAACGTGACACAGCGGGAACTCTAGGCAGTGAATGGCCAGGCACCAAAGGGTGGGGTGAGGGGCCACAGGAAGGCGGGGCCGAGGACGGTTTCCTGGAGGAGGCAGGGATGGGTTAGGATGGAAGGATGGGCACCTGAGGGAGGAATGTGTCCGGCTGGGGCCCCAGCCCCATCCCCACCATCTCTGCCAGAGTACATTGGCCCAGGGCCTGCTTACCTGGGGCTCAGATCCGGGGGCATGTTCCATGGCACAGAGGGCAGCTGCAGACCCTCTAAGCTTCGAGGGTGGACAGAGGGGCCAGCCTCAGCCTGCGAAGCCCCTGCCCTGCCCGGCCGTCCTCTGCCCCGCAGCCTGGGCCGGGGCGCCGTTCGACGAGGGGACAGCAGCTTAGCCGCTGAGGAGGAGGAAGTGCAGCCGGGGGACAGCAAGGGGCTGGAAGGCTCATCAGCTGGGGCTGGGGAGGCTGCGGGGCCCTGCTCCCCGTCCGTCTCTTTCTCCTCCAGTGTGGACATAAGGGTGTTGTCGCCACTCAGGGAGCTGGTGTCTGCCTGCGGATCGTGGGGGACAGGGAAGCGGCATGGATAGCCCCTCCTGTGCCCCCCTCACCTGCCCCACCCCAACCTCATCTCTCTATAAGGAATCATCTTTGTTAAGCTGGATGCCCGCTATCTCCCACCCTCAGAGGAAGAGGCTCAGGTGTGTATGGGGAGGGGGGAGGGGGCGGCTTTTCTGCCACCACGAAGCCACCGAGCCCTGAAGGAATTTGCTGCCCAGCCAAGTGTGGATACACCACCCATCGACTCAGTCCCTGAGGCTCACCAATCTATCCAGGAGAACACCATGCTAAAAACAGGTTTAGAGTTAGTGGATAGAAGCCAGGAAAATTCAAAGCCCCTCAGAGCAGTTCTCCCTCATGGGGAAGAAGCAGGGGAGCCACAAGGCTCTTCAGAGGCAGCCTGGAGGACTAGTGCCTGGCCTTACCCAGGCGTCCCATCCCTCATGTGTGGCCCTCAGTCTCCACTGCTGAAGACTTCACTGTGGACCAGGCTGTCTCAGACGGGCCAGGGAGAGCACAGCAGGGCTGGGAGCTAAAGGACAGTGCGGGTGTGAAGGGACAGATGGGAGAGTATAGACCCCCCCACACACACAAAGTGTAGGGTTGGTAACACCAGGCCAGATGTCGCCTCCTCAGGCCCCTGGTGCCCCAGCCCCTCGCACACATTCCCAGCGCCCTCACCTCTGCAGGGCCTCCACCAGCACCCAGGTTGTAGCTGAGCTCCCCTCGGAGGCCCCGGCTGAAGCGTGGGGCAAACTCTGGGTACAGTGCGAGGCTCTCGTGCAGCCCAGCCAGCTGTAGACACTGTAGGACGCAGTAGGTCAGCCCCTTTACATCAGCATTGGCCTTGACCACCTGCTCCCGCCGAGGCAGCTCGCAGCCAATCAGATCACCCTTCCCTGAGAAGTGGAAGCACAGGTCAGCGAGCCCCGCCCCTCAGCCTGCGGACCGGGGAGTCAAGCAGAGGCAGCTGAGCTTTCCCTTAGAGTTCAGTGGGGCCTTGAGAGCCAGCACAGAGAGGAGCTGCGGTGCTTGGGCCCCCAGCAGACTCATGCTGCCTGCCTCTGGCTCCTCAAACAGTCAAACGCACGGACACCCAGGGACTCAAGGCATATCTGGGATCAAAGCCATGCTGGACCCATTTGAATTTTAGCCCTGGGACAAATGGGCAGTCACCAGTTCTTGTGGTTCCCCGGTTGCCCATAGCTCCGAAACCCTTACGAATGTTAAGTCAATCACTCCTAGGCCCCATCTCTACCCACGGAATCATAGTACCTATAGGAGACCCCACAGTCTGACACTTGGAGCCTCACAGGTGATTCAGGTGAGGCTTGTCCAGGAACCCGGAGGTTAGGGCCCTGTGGGGCAGAGTGATGTCCAGCGGCCACATGACTACTTCATCTCCTGGAGCCCTGGTACTTGCAGGACAGATTTTGTGTTGAACTGAGTCGTGGTGCTTTCTGGATCTTACCAGAAGGTGTCAATGGAGGGTTTTCCCATCAGCCAGCTGAGGCTGCCACCTGGCTGACAGCATTGTAAAATGGCATCAGAGTCTTCGTCCCAATCTCAGAGATGTTAAATTGTAGGGAAAAACATGCATCTTAGAATCAATGAAGTAGGGTGTCTCCAATAAGGGACATGTGAGGATTCAACGAGTTCATGTAGGTAAAGTGCCTGACCCAGAGACAAGCAATCAAAGCTCATCCCCTTCCTCACCCTCTGGACTAGAGACCCCTGTAGATATCTCCCAGCTGGTGTGCTGTGGGTGCCGCAGCAGCACTCGCCGCCCTCACGACACAGCTCAGTCCACAGTCAGAGTTCACAAGACTGGAAAGCCTTTCCTTACCGTCAAGGAAAAAGACGGATCACCGCCACCAACCCCCGCCCACCCCACCCCCGCCCCCAGCCACGGGCCGCCTCCTGCTGCCAACGTAACTGGGCTTAGCCGCCTCTTGTAAATGTTCGTGGACTTTTGCTCAGACTTAAGTGTAGAAGGCACTGCTGTTAGATCATATTTTCTTGGTTTGGGGCCATCCTTCTGGTTCCTTCTGAGAGCTGTTTGGATCTTAGTGTGCTCGTCTGATGAATGAGCTCTCTCTCCTCGTGTGTGTCATCTGGAAATAGGAGAAGTGTGTATTTTTGGTCTTCATCCAAAAGGTGAAACAATCGAAAAACATGACAGGACCGATGACAGAGCTCCATGCCACCGGTCTCAGACCAGAGCCCGCTCTCCAGGCTGGCCTCCTGGCTGGGACCTCTAGCTCAGCTCTCCAGCCCCCTCGGGTCTTCCTGGCGTGGGCCCCCAGTCTGCCTCTCTTCTCTTGCCTTCTGCCCCCACAGCCAACTGTGTGTGCTTAGCTGTCAGTCCATACACGGAAGTCAGGGCCAAAGTGGACACTGCTCAAGGCACCATGAGCCTCCCCGGCCCACAG
Source organism: Mellivora capensis (assembly GCA_004024625.1). Lineage (NCBI taxonomy): Eukaryota > Metazoa > Chordata > Mammalia > Carnivora > Mustelidae > Mellivora > Mellivora capensis. The sequence goes on along the minus strand of PISX010001880.1, from coordinate 28,025 downwards.
CAGACGAGAAGCTGTCCCCACCCCGCCCAAAGTTCAGATAAGGAGGCAGGTGGGGGTGGCCTGAAGGCACAGCAGGAAACCAGCGGGTGGGGAACCAGGCATTCACCAGGGTGTCCAGACCCATCAAGTCCACAGCTGAAAGTTCATCTGGAACATATGGGCAGGGACAGGATGGATCCAAGGGGGCAAAATCCTGGTGCCAGGTACACAGGCAGTGAGGCAAAGGCCTGGGGTACAGGCGGTGGACACTCTCGAGGCTGTCTTCATAGTGAGCAGGATTCTTCTGCAACCTGGAGCCTGGCATCCACGAAGAGCCGCTCTTGCAGGACGAACGCCAGCTCCCAGCCTCACTGCTGCCTCAGCTCTGAGCTGAAAACCATCTGTTTAATAATCTGGTCGACAGTCTTGACCAGTCTGCGATTGTCAAAATCTGTTTGCCCTTCTGAATCTCTCCAGTTCTCCCTCACTTCTTAAGGCCTGCCACACCTGCGTGAGTGGCTGCAATTCCACCTACTCAGAGTCCTGGCATAAGAGGCATCTAGGACCAGAAGCCAAAGTCACAAAAGACTCAAAGTGAAAGGTGGGACAGCCTCTGGCCTCTCTTACCTCCAAGATCCCCTTGAGGGTATTTTTCCTGTCAGAAGATAACCCTCCTCAAGACAGAGGGGAGGGACACCCAGTAACTACTGGGCGTCTGGTCTTAATTCTCCAGTGAGTGATGAACTTCAGGTCTTCCGGGGCTCAGCCATCTTCACAGTGAGTCTCCTAGCCCTTGGCTGAGGATTCACCTCCCTTTCATCCCCCAGGCAAGGCCCTCCAGGACCCAAGCAGATCAGAGAGTTCCCACCTGCTGGGGCCACTGCTGGGAGCACATGCAGCCCTGTTTCCCAAGCATTGCGCATTCCTTTCTAGAGCCTTGAGTGTGCATCCTGCCACCCTGAAATCATGCTCTTTCTTTGGGACACGGTTCTCCATTGAGCAAAGCACCTGAGAGCACAGTGAATGAAGCCTGAGGTTGATGGCCTAGGTTCTAACCCCTCCTGCCCATTCATGAACCTCTCCAAGCCTCCCACTCCTTCCACGCAAAACAGGCGCAACACCAGTGCCTCTGCCGCGGGCTTTGTGAGGTCTGTGTGTGCGGAAGCACCCAAGGGCCAGCTCAGCTGTGAGACTCAGCATCAGCGCTGTTTGGATGTTCATTCCACAACTGCGACCTCTAATTTCTTGTCCAGGGACTTGACCCATCCCGGCCTCCTTTTGCCACGAAGGGAAGTACACAGGCAGAACCTGAGCCCTGCTGTCATGCATCGGAGCCTGTTCTGTGACAGGTACTCTGGCCTGAGCTGTGCACGGGCCGCCAGGAGAGCGCTCACGACCCCCTTGAAGTCCGGCACTCTCACCAGCGCTGCTGTCCCCCTTGACGGGAAATGGGAAATGCTGATCCCCCAACCCCTCTTCAGCTACTGGCTGCTCCCGCACTCAGGGAGCCTTGCACCCCTGCAGGCTAGTTTCCTCCTCCTTGTGTTGCCACCTGGTGGTCACTGGGCCTGCTACGAGTTCTGCCCGGGGCTCTGGGTCTCCGAGGCTCCTCCCGACCCCATCCCCGCTGTCCCTGGCGCCGTTCCTCGGGTGGCCTTGCCTGCGTCCTCTCTGTGTTTCTGCTGAGCGGGCCCTGGTCCCACCCGCCTCCCACAAAGGCCTGCTTCCCCTCCTGCCCGCACACACCTAGGATTGCCAGCACAGTGCCGCCCTTGAGCACCTCCATGGAGCCGGAGCAGACGAAGTAAAGGGCCTGGAGAGCATCCCCTTGGTGGATGAGGTACTCGCCGGGTGTGCAGAAGGCGGGCCGCAGGGCCAGGGACAGTGCTCGCAGGCAGCCTCGGCTCGCAGCCTCAAACAGGGGCAGCTGCAGAACCTCCTTGTGCAGGTGCATGGCGATGTCTGCACGGAGCTCGTCGGGGAGGCTCTGCAGCAGCTGGGGGGTAGGGTACGTGGGGAGGTCAGTGCTGGCAGAATGGAAGGCAGCTTCCAGCCAGCCCCTCTCCATCCCCGCAGGCCTTGGGAGCGACGCGGAGGCGCGGGAGGGACCCAAGGCTTCACAAAGGGGACAGTGAGGGGGACCATCTCTGCCTTCCTCCCAATCACTTCAACCGGGGGCCAGCAGCTCTGCTTTTCTCCTGCAGGCTCCCAGCTGGAGGTCGGTGAGCAGAGACTGCGGGCCTAACAAGGGTGCAGAAAGGCCTCCAAGTCTTCTTGAGCGCCCTCCGCCCCAGACTACGGTCCCCCCAGTGGAGCACAGAAGCCAGAATTCCGCATTCCTTGCCCCCCAGCCCACTGCTGGGGGTTTGAGGCCGAGCACGCACTCCTCGAGGGAGAGAAGTCCGGAAGGGCCCACCCCGAGACCCGCGCGCGCACCTCCGTGGTGTCGATGCCATTGTTCACCGCCCAGGTGGCCTGGAAGTACTCGAGCATGCGCTGCTTGAGCGGCTTGGGGATGCGGTGGATGCGGATGTAGTCGCGCAGGTCACGGGTGCGGCTGTGGTACAGAAAGCGGCGGGCGTACATGCGCTGGATGATGGCCGTCACGTTCCCAAACACCACCGCGTGCATCAGGGCTGGGGAGGGCGGCGAGACGGGGTCACTCCGGGCCGGCCTGACGCCGCACTGGGCGCGTGGGTCCTCTGTCCCCGCCCCCACAGGCGCCTGGGTTGGGCACTGAGTCCTGCAGCCACGTGGGCTCCCCTGGCCCTAGTTCTGTGTTCCTCTGGCGGCGCCCCCCAAAGCACAAGAAACTCTAGGAAGGACCTCGGGCCCCTGGGGCAGGCGGGGAGCCAGGCCTGCCTGGGGCCAGGAGGGGAGCGGGCCTCACCGCCAATGAGCATGGTGCAGATGGAGAAGATCTTCTCCGTGTCCGTGTTGGCAGACACATTGCCAAAGCCCACGCTGGTTAGGCTGCTGAGCGCGAAGTAGAGGGAGGTGATGTAGGCGCTTCGCAGAGAGGGGCCCCCCAGGAGCTCCAGTCCGGTCCCATTGGCCTCCCCGCTGACGCTGCTACAGTTGTCGCTGTGGCCCGAGCTGTTCCCTGCAGCTGGGCTCTGGCCCACCAGGTAGTAGGGCGTCTCCAGGCGGCGGGCCAGCTCCTGCAGCCAGCCTGGGGGCAGGGATGGGCACACCTAAGCGGGGGCGCAAGGCCTACCCTGCAGGTCCAGGTGTGCCCACTGTTGCCCCCTCCCGCCGCCAAGGGGGACACGTGGATGCAGATCTACCCCCCAGGTTCCTCCGCCACTTGCCTCCCCTGCCGTCCTGCACAACCCAGTCTACGCCGCACCCCCCCCCACCCCACGAAAAGCACAGGAGGAGGAGGCTATCCTCTTCCCAGCTGGGGTCTGGTGGTGCCAAGCAAGGAGAACCAGCCCCTCTTCCCTGTGGCTGGCAAGACTCCCAGGAAGCAGGCCCAGCTGGAGGCTGCCTCCTCTATGCTATACCAGAGTCCTCTGCCCTCAGCTCACCTGCTCTGAAAGCCGCTTCACCCTCACCTATCCTCACAACCGCACAGACCACCCAGCCCCACGTATGCGTTCTCAGGCATGCTGACCTGGACGCATGCATACGAACTATTAAGGCTCCGCCCAGGCAAGAGGATGAGGACACACACGTGTGAACACACTCACAGGTGCACAGCCACAGCCACTCACACCGAAAAAGCCCGCGAGCACTTGGGAGAGAGACAAGGGCACACAGGGGCTGGCACTTGGACACCTGGGTAGGAGAGGCGACCACAAGCACACAGGTGAGCACACTCAAAGGCCACAGGGAGGCAGGCCCCTGGACATACACTGAGGCTCTTGAGCGCATGTACGGACACTGGCCAGCCTGGGACACCGGCAGAAGCTGGACACTGCTCCAGTATCCATCAACCCCACGTTCTCTGTCTGGCCTGGGCAGGAAGTGGGGCTGTGTACTGGGTCTTTCAGGACCTCTGGCTACTCCAAGTGACTCAGGAGCCTAGCTAGAAGATTGTGGGAGTTGTCGGGTATTGGATGGGGATTCCTGGGGTCCACGGGGGCCTCAGGGGTCCTGGCAGAGCTGGGAGTCAGAGGAGCAAGGGAGGGCGGGCAGATCTAGAGCAGAGACACGGAGGGCAAGTGCAGAGGCGGTTGGGGACTTCGGGCTGCGTGGAGCTCCCCTCTGCCTCTCTGTGTGCACTCAGCCCCTCCCTCCTGGACACACCCAGCCTCCCTGAACCACACTTTCCCTAACTCCTTACACACGCTGCTCCCCAAGATTACCCCCCCATGCTGGGAGCTGTTCATTCAGCAGTCGCACAGACGTGAGCCTCCTGCACAACACCCGCGTGCCACGTGATGGGACTCAAGCCAACACGCTGTGGGTTAGGGCCAGAGGCTTTCCTAAAAGAGGGGATATTGTTGCTTGGTCTCAGTGGGTGGGTAGTGTTTTGAATCAAAGAAGCTGAGAGAAGGTTGTTCCTGATCTAGGGAAAGGCAATAGTGGGTCAACCCTAGAGATGGAGACGAGTGCAAGCAAATAGCTAGAAATTAGCCAGAATTAGCTAGAATGTGGGGTCCGCACTGGGCGTGTCAAATTCTTGCCTGAGGAATTTGGGAAGATATGTTAAGGCCTGAGCCCAAGGTGAGGACTCGCCCTCCTGCTCAAAACTCTTCAGCCGCTACTAGGTTGGGCCTCTGACCTGAAGCCAGTTGTCAGGTAAAGAGGGTGGGGGGCAAGGGTGAGAAGCAGAAGGATGAGGGGAAGGTGGCTGGGGGCCTGTCCTCTGTGCTGGCTATGGGGCTCCGGCAGCTCCCAGAGCTGGTGATGTGGGCAAGGTGCTCTGGAAGCTGGTGGAGGAACGCCCTGAGTGATCTCCCTCAGTATCTCGCTCCATCTTTTGAAAATTGGGCCCATTGCTACTGGGCTGATGGGAATCGGGGGAAGGGACTCTGTGTCCACACCATGCCCACAGGAGCCACAGAACCAAGGCAGGGAAGCCAGAGAAGGCACTTCCCACCAGAGCTGGACCAGGAGGGGGCGCCACTCCCCACTCCAGACATCCCTTCTGAGGCTGGGCTCTGGGAGGTCCAGGTGTGGCTCTGACCCATCTGGGGAGTCCTTTCTCTGCAGAGAGGAGGAGTGGATGATGTGAAGGACTTGGAAACTCCCCTAATGTGAGCTAGAACCATCCCACAATAGAATGAAATTACTTGAAAGCTTGGGGTCAAGGGTGCTAGATTTAACAGGCAAAACAGCCTGCCTCCCGCTTGCCCGTGTTCTCCACGGTGGGATCCAAAGCCCCTCCTGGAGCCAAAGATACTCTTCATGTCAGCTGAGCACCTCCTGTCAGGGCGTCAGAACGAAGGAGCCATACGATGCATGACTTGGAGCATCTGGGTCCCGTGTGGGAGTGAACTGACCCAGGGATCGGGTGTCTGAGCCCACTTCGGGATCGGGGTTATCTACCCTCCAGCCCACTGACTGTGTTTGCTGCGTGGCCGTCTGACCCCCGGAGCCATCTCCACCACAGCCTCCCTCTGGGAAGGGCAGGTGCCAAGGAGCCGACACTGCCTGGAGTATCCCGGTTCCATGTGCTCGGCAACTGGAGCTTCGGGGAATACCCGCGTGGGCCTCTGGGCCACGCACCAGTCTCCACGGGGTTGGCAGGGGAGGGAGGGTTTGCAGGAGCCTCCTCGTCCCTGGGAACCAATCAGAGCAGGTTTCTAAGGCCCACCTGCCCTCCTGCTGATCCCACCGAGGAGTGGACGGCCAGGCCAGGTGAGCCGCTGGCCTGTTGCCCACTGCCTAGAACAGGAACTACAGGCCAGTTCCTGGGAAGCCACCAGAAGGCTGGAGGGCATGGGAGGAAGAAGGTGTGTTCGGTTTGGGTGCCTCAGGGTTTGAAGAGTTAGAACAGGTGGGCACAGAATGGTCTGGAGTTAGGGGAAGGAGAGAAGCTGAGACGGTGTCGTGGCGCCCGTGGGATCACAGAGCACGAGGTGAGGGGAAGAGACAGGCCGGCACGAAGGAGGCTGGTGAGGGCCATCTTGCTCAGGGCGGGGAGGCAGAGCGGTTCAAAGGAGTGTGGTCAGCAGGGTTGGGTGCCACGGGACACCAAGGAGATTTGGCCCCAGAAGGTCCCTGTGACCTGCCAGCTGTCATTCTGGGTGGAGCGGTGGGGGTGGGAGCCTTGCTGGCAGAAGTGAAGATGTGAGTGGGAGGTGAAGAGGGGGAGGAGTGGAAGTGGAGGTGAAGTGAAGGAGAGTGAAGGCATCCGCGGGGCGCAGAGAAAGGCTGCATTTTAGGCCCGGGGGAGGGGGGCGGGGGGGTGGAGGGGTGGGGGGGAGGAGCCACAGCTGAGAGAGCCAGGCCTAGAGGTAACTAGAGTGGGGTAGGGCTCGGCAGGCCAGGTGCATGGGGAGGCACCAGGCCTCAGAGGTACCCAGGAGGGCAGCGGCTCCCTGCATGGCTTCTCCTGAGAGGGGTGCGGTTCTCGGCTGGGCAAGGGCCTGGAGAAGGTGACAAAAGCTAAGGCCACAAGGAGGTCGTGACGGGTGAAGAGGATTCCCCTGGGCAGCCCACGGAGCTCTCACAGCTGTGCCCAACTGCTAAAGAGCAGGCCTGCCTCAGAGTGGTGGCTCTGTCACACTCCTGCATGCACACACACACACACGCCAGCACCCACATTCTCCTCACACACACACACACACACCCACTTGCCTGAATCCCCCAAATACTCCTGCCGAGGCCGACTTGCATGCACATCCCTGACTCCTCGTATCAGCTCAGAAACACACACCGGGACTCCTGTTTCCCTGATACACACACACACACACACACACAGACACGCTCCTCTGGCACACACGGACACTCGCCCCCGCCCTCCAGGAGCCTGCAGTACCAATCTCTGGCAGCTCTGAGGCACTGCTCTCTATCTCCCGCTGGCCGATGTAGAACCAGACGCAGGCCACCCAGTGGGCGAGCAGAGCGAACACGGCCATGAGCAGGGTGAGCACCACGGCGCTGTACTGGGAGTAGCGGTCTAGCCGTGGGAGCAGCCGCAGCAGCCGCAGCAGCCGCACGGTCTTCAGCAGGTGGGCCCCAAAGTACTGGGGGGTGGGGAGAGACAGGGAGGTCACCCTGGGCCCAGACCCACCTGCCCGGCCCCAAAGCCCACCCAGCCCGGCTGCACTGACCACATTGACCTTGAAGGCATGTAGCAGGTCGAAGGGCAGCGCGGCGATGACATCCAGCAGGAACCAGGTGGTGACGTAGTGGAGGCAGATGGACTTTGGGGCAAACACCACCTGGCCCGACTTGGACACGAACGTGGTACGGAAGTTCAGCACGATGTCTGCAGGAAGTCCGGGTAGGACTCAGTGCCGGGTACAGGACACCCTGGGCTCCCGTTCAGTATCTGACAGTGGCCTGGGTCCCCGACCATCTTACTTTGCACAGAACTCTAAAGGGTGGACACTGTTGTGCATCTTTGATGGAGGGAAAAACTGAGGCACGGAGAGGCAATGACTGGCTCAGGGCCCCATAACCCATTAGCAGTAGAGACATGTTTGGAACCTAGGTTTGCTTTCAAAGCCCACAGGTCACAAACAGGGGGGCGGCATGGGGGACATTTGTCAGCAGGTACGGAAGCCACGCAGACTCTCCCCATCAGACCCCGAGGGGTGCCCGGCACAGGGTAGGGTGGGAGGCACGGGGCGCACGTACCAAGAATGAAGAGGACCTCCACGGCCAGATCACAGACGCTGGGGGCACTGCGGGCGGCGCTGGGCTCCCGGGCTGTGCTCACACACACGCTGTAGGGCACGGTGACAGCCACGTAGAGGGTCGCAAGCAGGATGAAGCCGTCCCAAGTGGCCCTCAGTGCCCCACAGTGCAGCAGGATGAAAGGCGACTTTCGGATGGCGGCTACTTTGTACTCCGGCAAGTTTGGCTTCTCCCCAAAGACCCCCTGAGTGTGGCAGGGCAGGGCGGGCCAGAAGGACAGGAAATTGGCAGAGGCTGAGTTTGGATGGGATGTGGGGCAGGCATCCACCTCCTTTCTCTCCCTGCATACTCAAAGCCATCCCTGACACAGGCATTAGAGTCCCCATGTTACACTGAGGACTGGGGAGGCCACTGACTTAGCTGAGGTCACACCACTGGTTGGGGGAGGAGCCAACACTGATCTTGGCCCTGAGGAGCCAGGGCCAAGATTGTATCTTTGATGGATCAGATATCTGACATTCCTTCCCTCCCTCTGTCCCCACCCCCAAAGTGCTGTTGGGGTGTGGGTGGTCCCCTGGACATCCTCTCTCTGGTGGGCTTAGTTCCTCTCTTCCATCTCCTCAGCTTGCCCCTACCCTGCTCCCCAAACACACACCCTTGTGCACAATCCACCTTATTGAGCTTGTGCTTGCCCTTGGGCTGTTTCTGCAGGTGCCCAGACAGGTGGTAGAGCACAGCTCGGCTCCGCCGCCGGTTGGCATTGAAGCCTTTGGCTCCTGCCCGGCCATATCGGCGCCGGCCACCACCTGCAAAAGAGGGACCCATGAGGCTGATGGGGGGAGTGCCCGCACACCCCAGCCAGGGTCTTGGGTGTAGGACACCCGTTGCTGGCCCATGAGCTGGACTGACTCAGGGACCAGTTAGTCTGTTTAGAGCTGAGGGGCTCCAGCTTCCTCATCTCTAGGGGCACTCACCAGTGCCAGCAATGGGCAGTTCTGTGGGTACTTCTAGACACTCCTCCCCATGCCTGCTTCCAGCAGAAGGAGGTCTGGATCAAGGAACAGGCAGGAGAGGATCTCCATAGGGAAAGGCCTGAGAAAGGAGTATGGAGGTGCTTCCCAGGGCTGGGTGGGGGGAGTGGGGAATGGACAGTACCCCCGGCATCCCCAGGGGCAAAGCCAGCTTCTGATGACAGCTTTCTGAGCTGGTCAAAGGCCTCCACCAGCCCTTGGGCTCCCAGTCAGGTCAGTGGAAGGGAGAGGAACCAGGTGGGTCTGCACTCAGCCTCACTAATTGGTCAAGAAATGGTACTTCACCGGCACTAGGGGAGTCTGCTTGCTTTCAGTTTCTTAGTAAAGTGGACTTTAAAACTCCAACTTTGTCTCAAGGCGTCTGTTTGGAAACAAGTTTTCCATACCTGGGCATGTGGAAATGAGAGCAGCACAGGCCTCTCACCCAGCAAAGAAGGAGTTAATGAATGCAAGAGGGTGGGGAGACCCACGAGTGCAAGCTGGGTGCAAAGGCCCCCGCCCAGGCCTGAGGTACCCAATATACCAGCCAGCTGCAGCCACTAAATCAGCAGCCCCACAGGCACCCACCTCTCTCCTTCCAGTTGTCGGGGCCCCCTCGGTTCTTGGTGTCGCTGATATCCTTGTGAGAGACCAGGAAGAGGGCCACCTCCCCTTTCTCATTCTTTATGGGTATCACATCCAGGAGACACCAGAATGGGAGCCCTGGGCACAAAGACAGACTCAGCCCAGCTCCTATTCGCCACCTTGCCCGAGGTGACAGAGGTCCTACTGCCAGCCCTGGCCAAGACACAGGCAGGATCAGGGCTTTCCTGGGAGGGGAGGGGCAGCCTGGCTCCATTCAGGACAGGGCTTGACAGATAGGGTCAGGGAGGGCAAGGGAGAGCAGAGATGGCCATGAGACATGTGTGCTCATAGGTCTGTCCTGCTGAGACGGGGATATTTTTCTGCTCGGGTGAAAAACTGAAGATCGGAAATTGAATAGAGGCTGAGGTGAGGACGGAAGAGAGAAGCCAGCGGCTGTGGATGGGGTGGAGAAGGAAGTGGGTAAGTGGGAAGATGGGGCGAGACGGGGAGATGGAGGTGATGGGGATGGAACACTGGGACTGTAGAGGGCGTGGGTGCCAGGCTGGGTGAGACCTCCAGAGTGAGGTGGGCTGGCCAGGCGGCCTCTCACCGCTCTTCCGGTACAGGATCAGCTCAGCCTTGAACTCCTTGTGCTCATCCAGGGCCTTGCGGATCTGTTGGCGGACAAGCTCACTGGTGTCTGGCCCATAGAGGAAGGAGCAGGCGCAGCCCCGCTGCATGACCTCGGCCCGGGAGAAACCCGTGAGGTCGCAGAAGCCATCAGAGCAGTAGACCACGGGGAAGAGCCCCGTCACCTGGGCGTTGCCCAGCACGAAGTTACTGTCTGCAAGAGAGCACCTCTCAGAGGAAGCATGGGGTAAAGGGGCCCAGGGTCTGCCAACCCCCTTTCCTAAATGCCTGCAATCAAAGAGTGGGTGTCACAAAGCCCAAGACCCGTGTGTTTGTGTGCGTGTGTGTGTGACCAGGGGTTAGGGCAGGCGCTGTTTATAAACAGGAGTCAGTGTGTCACTTATGGACAGAGCCCACTCCTAGCAGTGCAATCAGCACATGTGAACACGGTGTTGGTGAATGCAGCCCTGTGTGGGAACTGGGTCCTCTGCACTGTGACCTGAGCAGCTTGGGGTAAGGCTAGGGTTGGGGATGTCCAAGGGGGTACTGCACAACCAGCTCTAGACAGCCTCAGCCCTACTCCTACCTCTACCAGGTTCACTCACCAGCTAGGTACCCAGGGTGGCTGTGGGGCTCCTCTCACGGGGACTCACCTGGATGGGAGGCAGTCCAGGCCACCACCCATTCTGCTCTCCCTGTGTGAGCCCCAGCTGCTGGACCTGGCTCAGGAATTAGTGAGTGTGATCAAGAATGGGGGTGTAAGGATGATAGCTGAACAGCACAGCCTGGAGCCAGGAACGTATTGGGGAGTGGGGGGCACTGAATCAGCAAGCTGAGGGAGCCAAGCGCAGGGCAAAGCAGATGGAGAAGCCAGTGTGTGTGTGTGTGTGTGTGTGTGTGTGTGTGTGCTCAGTGATGGGTTCCCACCCCCTATAAGGAACTGCAAGACCGTGGAGGACGATAGGCAGAGAGCTGGTAAGCCCCACTGGGGGTGAGTGTGAAGGAGGAAAAGGAGGGAGGGGGTTTGCATCACTTTCCCCGTGTTCAGAGCCCTGGAAACCCAGGATCCAGAAGCTCTGGTCACCTACTACAAACTTCCGCAGTCTTGGTGGGAGTATCCAAATCTAGCTTTTTGGGTCTAGAGGGGCTCTGCAGGTTTAGGCTGGGGAGTTTAGGCGGTGAGGTGAGCTTGGACTAACAGTGCGATCCTAATCCCACCTACTCTACCTCCTTTTGCAAACCTCTTTTCTAAATCGGGCTTTGGAACCCTCTGGGTTCCCTGAGCACCGCTCCTCTGCCTCACCCCCTACCGGCCACTTCCATGGTAGTAGGTAGGACAGCGCCAGACACAGGGATGGGGTGAGTTAGACTGACTAGGTCGGGGTGCGCGCCCTCGCCAACAAATGGCATCCTGGGCCCTAAACCCGGAGACTTTTGGCCGTTTTGCCCAACCTGGGCAGACTGCACCCTGAACCTTTGAGAAACGGCGTCTGGAAGGAGATGGTGGTCCAGGCTGAAAGCCGGGCGTTGGGGAGGGAGGGTGAGAACAGAGAGGGCGCCAGGCCGAGATGTCGGGGTGCGGGACCTGCGGGAACCCTGGCAGGAAGCGGCTTCCCTGGGAGCCAGTGGGGCGGAGGTCAGACTCACGCGTGCCGTCGAAGCGCGTGGCGATGGTGTCCAGGAAGGTGTTCTGCGGCGCCAGGAGTCCCCGCATGGCCGGCATCTTAGGCGGCCGTAGCCGCCCGCCCCATCCCTCCGGGGCGCGGGGGCTCAGCACCGGGGGAGGGCGCCCAGCTCGGCCGCCCCCCGCCGGGCCCCGCGCCCCCTAGCGCAGCCGTCGGAGGCCGAAGCCCACCCCGGGTTGGCAGGCCCGGCCAGCAGCCGGTGCGCGAGGGGGCGTCCCCGCCGTCGGAGCCCGGAGCATGGCGCGCGGCCTCTCGCGTCCTGGCCGCCCACGAATCCCGGGCCCCCGGCTCGGCGCCCGCTGCGCTCTCCGCACCTTCCACTCGCGGCGGCGGCCGCGGCGGCAGCAGCGGCTCCCGTTTCGGCCGCGGGTCTGCTCCCGCTCGGGCTCCGTTCGGCTCCGGGTTCCCGCAGCTCTCTCCGTCTGTCGGGGAGAGGCGGCAGCCTCCCTCCCTCCGGCGCCCGCCGCCTGCACCGGGGTAACCATGGAGACGGGCACACCCAGGCAGGGCCGCCTCCTTAAAGGGACAGACCTCCCGCCTAGGGATCCCCTCCCCTCGGGACCTCGGTGGGGGCAGGGGGAGGCGGCGGCCCCTCTATCCCCCGCCGCGGCGGCCGCCCGAGCCGCCCCAAGCCGCCCCGCCCGCCCCTCGGAGGAGACCGGCGAGCGCCTGGTCCCGCTAGGGCTGAGTCAGCGCAGGGGCGAGGCGTCTTTCTCTGCAGCATGGGGGTTCGCACAGAGCCTCGCAGACTCTCCTCCCCCGGAGGGACCAGAGGAGAGCTCCGGCGGGGGGTGAGCGGCGGGGCGGGGGGTGTTTTAGAAGACGCTTTCCCCGAGGAAAAATGTACTGGGAAAGGGGACTGGGCATCTGGGCGGAGGTGGGGGAAGGCCGGGAGTTGGTGGAGGTCGCGGGCCCTAGAGGGACCCCGACTGTACAGGAAAGTCTAAAAGGAGATGGGGAGGGTGGTGTCTAAACACAGCCTCTGGTTATCCAGGCCTTTCTCTGCCTCAACTTGACCCTCATCCTTGGGAGGTGCAGCTGCAGGCGGGAGCTGTCGGGAAACTGGAGGGTGGGTAGCCCTGGAAGTAAGGTTGAGACGCTCTCGGCGAGTGCCAGTGTGTGTGTGTGTGTGTGTGTGTGTGTGTGTGTGTGTGTGTGTAAAGGGTGTCAGAGGGAGGGAAGTAGCCCTAGGTCCTTCGTCCCGCCCCTATATTTCTATTATTTGTCGCCTTTGACCCCTCAGGCTGCTCCAGAGGGTCAGGTTGCAAATTCAGCGGACGGGTAGGACGTCAGACACTGGGAGAACTTCCTAACCCGGTTCGTGCAGGTCCTTGCGAGCGGGGAGGGAGTAGGACCCAGCCTCAGGGAGGCAGCACCATCTCCAGTTCCGCGCTGTCGGTGGCCGCAGGGACCCCCTCCCGTGAGGGGGGGGGGAGGGCCCGGGCGGGGCGGAGTGGAGCGGGGCCCGGGCGGCAGTCTGTAGCTTGTCTTCGCGCTGCCTCGGTCCCCCCAGGCTTGCTCTGCCAGCGCCGCTCCTCCTCCCTCCCACGATTTGCCAGCGAGCGCGGCTACCGCCCGCGCCCACAGGAGCCGACGGGGCCAAAACAGCAATTTGTTCCGCGAGTGAAGCGGGAGGCCCAGCACCCCCACCACTCTAGGAGGCAAATCCACAGCCGGGGGCATCGGAAAGAAAGGAGTGTCGCCTGCCCCACCCACCCCTCCCTCAGCAACAAGGGCCAAAGCCCCAGACACCTGTATTTAAATGAGCTAGTGTTTTGGGAGAAAAGGGAGGAAGGGCCCTTCTCCACAAGTCCTCTGAATCCTGGAATCCAGCTCCCAGGAAGAATGACCCCAAGAAACCTGAAGATCATGCTCCCCACGCCCACCTCCACAAGCAAAGTCAGCCCTCCCCCAAGCCCATGAACGTGCCCTCCACTCTACTCAAACATTCTGCTAGGAGAGGGTGCATTCAGCAGTCAGCTCCCTTGGAGACCAGACAAGACTGTGGTTGAAACCGTGCACTTGGTCTGACAATAGTCCAGCCACTTGCTGTCTGTGCGATTTTCCTTCTGGGACCCCATCTTCTCCTTCGTGAAATGGGGATGACAATACATGCTAACTACCCCAAAGGCTTGTGAGGAAGATTACATGAGCAAAGGAGTTAGAACAGCGTGTGGCATTTGCATCATGTAAATGTTTGCCATCTGACTTTGAAATTCATGGAGTTCCTGGGAAACAAGCAAGGTAGATACTATTTACACTTCATTCACAAATGAAGAAACAGAGGCAGAGAGAGAGAGAGAGAGAATGGGCAAGGGGGAGGGACTTGCTCAAGGTAATCAGGTTGGTAATTGGCAGAACCAGGGTTCCAAGCCTGACAGACCTCCCCATCCAGAGTCACCACTCCCCACCTCCCCACCCTCGTCCACCCCCTAGCTCAGCCACTCAGCCATCTCCCACCAGCGCCCCCCCCCCTCCAAAGCAGCTCAGGCTAGCTGTGTGGACACTCACAAGGACTGGTTACCCCAGGCTGTGTAAGCAGATCCTGGTGACCCTCCTGTCACCCATTTAAGCCCCAAGTATTCAGATTTTCAGGCTTCCAGCTCATCAGCCTAGGCTGATTTGGGTCATTAAAGACACTGGCTTAGATATTAAGACAAACCCAAAGCAGGTATCTCAGGTCAGGGTGAGCAGTGGGTAGATGGAATGCAGGGTGCTCCAAAGAATTATAGTTTACGTTTCCAGAGCATTAACTTTGTGCCAAGCGGGAGGAGTGGGGCTGGGGACACTGCCCAAGTCCTTCAGTCTGACCTGATTTATGGCGCCCTTTTGGCCCAGAAGCAAGTAATTGTTCGGGCATAGGGTCTCCCGCTCTCCTCCCTCTTCCACCTCACCTAGTCTCTCAGGTCTTCCTGCCAGACTTGGCCTATAGGCCCCCTTCACTAACAGTAAGAGATTCCTTGCCTCCTCCTTTCATGCCTCCCCTCCCCCACCATGCATTTACGTGGGGGTGGGGACCCACATCTAGGAGATGGGACAGATGGGGTTAGGGAGGAGCTGAGAAGTGAGCAGGGGTACTGGGAGGTCAGGGAACACAGTAAGCCCCTTTCCTCTTCCATCCCCCCAACTCTTAAGTCATAGGGTCATGGTGGGGAGTCACAGGGAGCGGAAGGTCGAGGGAGCCCTGTTCAGAGACTGCTCAAGGCCATTATCAAGAAGAAGAAACTCAGGAGGCTGCATTTTGGAGCTGCCGTGGGAGGCCTGTGGGAGTATTATCTACAAAAGGAACTAGGAGAGAGAGAAGGGAAGAGCAAAGCAAGGGAAAAACCGCTCAAGACACAAAGGATGGAAGAAGCACCCTGCCCCCCAAAGCGCAGGCGGAGTCAGTCACTGTGTGCAGGGGGTGAGAGCAGGTGGCTGTCGAGGAACAGAGCCCAGGGGCCCTCCCGTCTCCTCCCCTCTTCCCACTCTCTCCCTCCTTCCTGGAGGTCCCCAGGTCTGTTTACAGACCCGCTCTCTCAGCCTGTGGCCAGGCTCTGCTTCCAAGCCTGTGTTGAGCGGTGGGAAAATCTCAGGTTTCCAAGTCAGGCGAGTCTGGATTTGAATTGTAGCTCTGCCACTGATGACCTTGGTCGGGAAAGGAGTGAGGTGGGTGTTAATCTCCAAGAGCATCAGTTCCTTCATTTGTGAATTGATCTCTCTTCAAAGGACTGTTGAGATGAGTTTAGTAGGTGGTTGGGATTGTTATCAGAGTCCCCCTAAGTGCTTGTCCTGGCCATGGGGGCTGGGAACGCAGAAATGAGCTCAGGAGGAAGCCTCCCGGAAGGTTCCCCAACTCCACCAAAACAAACAAACATTTGGGGAAATTTTTGAGGCCTCCAGTACTTGGCCCACTCCTTGGCTATCTCATTCTAGGTGATTCCTTTTCTGTTTGTGGAGGATCCCAACTAGTGTGAGTAAACCATAATACATTTTCAAAGGAGGGAATCCTGGAAGATGGATGGTTTTATGTACAGATGTGGAAAATGCTGTGCATCATATGGCTAGTAAGTGGAGGAACCAGGCCTGTAACGAGATTTGACTAGGCTGACAGTTTGTTACGTGCCATCTTGCTGGAGTGCTTTCTCCTATCCTTTGGTAAACAGCCTATTCAAACGGGACAGCACGGCCCTTTTGATGAGTATGCAGATAGTGACCTGTCCTGAGTGCCCACTGTGCCCAGCAACCCGGCCCCCAAACTATGGGGAGCTACTTCGGGGGGACTGCTGGCTCCCCAGCCCCGTGGGGAGGGGACTCTACTGGGGTCCGGCCTGTGGCAGGCAAGGGAGTGAGTCTGAGTGATCTCAATGTCAATCTGCGTGTTCTAGCAACACCAGAAAACGGATTTGTTTAAAAGTAAGGTATAGAGAAAGCCTAACTGGGTTAAGTTGAAGAGAGACATAAAAAGGAGACCTGACTTTTTCCTTGAGGAATCAGAGTGGGTGGTATTTGTTCCACCTGTTTTGACGGCAGTGAAGGGGCGGGCGGGCTGGGGAACAGTTGTGCTGGTGGTAGTGATGGTGGGTGGGTTTCCTTACCCAGGAACATCGGCACATAGCGTCTCCCCCTCGGTGAGGAGCAGGGCAGGTAACAAAGCAGCCTAGGCACCTGGACGGAAGGAACGTCTCCTCCCCCACCCCGCCCCCCCCCGGGCATGCTGCTATGCAGCTGCTCACCCAGGTCAGCCCCATCAGCCTCTGGCCTGCCCCCGCCCCCCACCACCGAGAGCTCAGAAATGGGGGGTGACAGTGGGCTTCTCTGACAGTTTGTCAGATAGACAAGAGAGGTCCAGAGCGCACCATGCTGGAGGGATAGGGACGCAGAAGAAAAACTATAGAAGGGACAGGATAATGAAGTCATTCTTTCTTTAACCTTTTTTAACAGGTCTGTCTGGCTGGAGATAGGGGAAGTCTTTCAGACACTTTTGAACAGGGCAAGAGAGAGAGAAGCAAAGGAGTTCTGGTGAGTAAATGTTCAGTTTGTCACTGGTTAGCTCACACACCAGGGTACTGACCTGCAGCTCCTGGTTAGCTGTCTCCTCCCACCCCGGCTGGGAAATAGTTGCCATTGGGTCCACTTACATTTCAGGAAGAGGCTCACAGATGGGACGTAATTTGCCCAAGGCTAGTCGGTCACAGAGCTAACAGGCTGGGAAGCCGGAATTAAAATCCGAGTAGGTGTCTCCAAAGTCCGGGGTCTTCCCACTCCGCTGCATAGCCACCAGACACGGCTTCCAAGAGTTTAAAGAAGAGCTAAGAGCTCTGTTTCCCTCCACCTGCAAAGTGGCTGAGGAAAGAGCTGGAACCATTTATTGTTGCCTCAGAACTCAACATGGTGCCCCGCACACAGTAGGTGCCTCAGTGTTTGAAGGAAAGAATGTGCCCTCATGGCTACCAGAAGTCGAGCTTGACGGACGGAACGGTTCTGGCTACAAGGATTTGCTCTGGTACTCTCTGAACCGGCCGAAACAGTGACAAAACAGCTTCTTGGTGGGTGACCTCCGATTATGTGGTGATTTGAACAACTGTTTCTTCCACGAAGTGTGCTACCTTGTGGATCTAATCCCCACCAGGTGGGACAAGAAGGTGGGTTGAACCGTATGCATCAGGCAACCCAGATCCTCATTTCGTTAGGCGAGGTGGCAGAATTTCCAGGGGGCAACATAACATTACTTCACTGATCTCCAAAAGTACAGGTTCGTTCCCGGACTGGAGATGGTGACTGCTGGCCAGGTCACTCCCAACTCCAGGTCACGCCCAACCCCAAAGAGCTTGTTTTGCTTTTCCTCATACATGCTTTGAATGCTCATGACTGTATGTTTGCTGGGGACTCTGAAATAGGAAGTCACGGTATCTATAAGCCACTGAACAGAGGCCTGACCATTCCTTGGTGTGGTCCTACTGTAAGCGCAGGTCCCAGCCCTCAGCGTGGTCCGTCCTCCGCTGTCCTCACACCAGACAGGGGGCTCTTTCATGCAACGCTACCACCTCCTAGCATTTTATTCATTGTGTCAGTTCCCCCAACTAGGGTATCAGCCCCTTGAAGGTCTGTAGTTCACTTATCTTCACCTCTCCTTAGCTTCCAGCTTAGCAACTGTACAAAGCACCCCTAAAGGTTGTTGATGAGAGTGTGAATCCATGTATCTTTAAGAGGGCTTTTTCTTTTTTCTTGCTTTTTCTTTTTTAAAGATTATTTTTTTTAAGATTTACTTATTTATTTGAGAGAGAGGCAGTGAGAGAGAGCATGAGCTGAGGAGAAGGTCAGAGAGAAAAGCAGACTCCCCGCGGAGCTGGGAGCCCGATGTGGGACTCGATCCCAGGACTCCGGGATCATGACCTGAGCCGAAGGCAGTCGTCCAACCAACTGAGCCACCCAGGCGTCCCTTTTTTAAAGATTTTTTAAAAATTTATTTGACAGAGAGAGACACAGCAGAGAGGGAACACAAGCAGGGGGAGTGGGAGAGGGAGGAGGAGGCTTCCCGTGGAGCAGGGAGTCCAATGCGGGGCTCGATCCCAGGACCTGAGATCATGACCTGAGCGGAAGGCAGACGCTTAACCGACTGAGCCACTTAGGTGCCCCTAAGAGGGCTTTTAAAATCACTATATGGCCCAGCAATCCCATCCTAGGAATCTGCCCTGAAGATATATGCTCACAAGTAAAAATTATATATATGTATTACAAGATGTTCATTTCAGCAATACTTATAACAAAAAACTGGAAACCATCATTAGCATTAGGGACTGGCTAATTACGTTAAGTTTATATAGTGTGGGCGCCTGGGTGGCTTCAGTGGGTTAAGCCTCTGTCTTCAGCTCAGGTCATGATCTCAGGGTCCTGGGATCGAGCCCCACATCGGGCTCTCTGCTCAGCAGGGAGCCTGCTTCCCCCTCTCTCTCTGCCTCCTTGTGATCTCTGTCAAATAAATCAAATCTTTAAAAAAAAAGTTTATATAGTGTGATATTATGCAGCCATCGAAAGAACAAGGTATACTCAGGCATACTGACATGGAAAGAGATCTAAGTTGTATATATATATATATATATTTTAAGATTTACTTACTTATTTGAGGGAGAGAGAGGGAGAGAGTGGGGGTTGGCGCTAAGGGAGAGAATCCCCAAGCAGACTCCCTGCTGAGGAGCCCAAAGCGGGCCTGATCCCATGACCCATGAGATCATGACCTGACCTGCGCTGAAACCGAGTCAGAGGCCCAACCAACTTAGCCATGCAGGCCCCACAACCCTGAGATCGAGAGTCACACGCTCTACTGACTGAGCCAGGCCAGCACCCCTCTTCAAAGTGGTTTTGACAAACATGTGGCCTCCCATTTGCCTAGGAGGTTAAAAACAGTCTCGCCTGGATACAGGGATAGACCTCATAATCCTTCAAGGTCACTTCAGTCTCTGGATTTTCTATCAAGTATAGGGGAGCAGTTAATCAGAAAAGGAGGGCTTCTCTCTGACCCCCAGCAGGCTGGTGGTGGTGTTGGACAAATGCCCCGAAATAAGGTGATCAGCCCTTTAGAAAATGGCTTCCCAGTATTCCTTGACTACTGTTTTCTTTACTGAAAGACACACACACACAGACATACACGCTCGCTCTCTCTTTCTCCCTCTCTCAATCTGTTCATCCAACCTGAACCCCGGCAGCCGAGCTGCAGCCAGAGCCAAGGGAAGCCCCAAGGCAGCTAAGTTCTGCACCACTGCCGCTCATAGTCCGGACTGCAGACTCTGGAGGAGAAAGCTCTGCTGTCATTCGATCACAGATGCTGGGGGTGGGGGGTGTAGGGTGGAGGGGCCTGGCCCCTGAGCCACCTGCTACACGCAGGTGCTCAATTACACTGTCACATTCACCATGCCTGTCAAGGGACAGGCAGCGGAGGGGAGGGCTTGCCTGGGAGAGCTGCTGGCAGCTGTGGTTTTTCTCAACTGGTGAGCTCCCTTTGGAAAGTCACCGCTCCCTGTACTACGAAGCCCACGAGGAACAGCTGCATTTGCTCATGCTGGCCTTCCTGTTTTCATCGGGTGCCGCTTGGCGGACAGATGACTTAGGAATCAGCTACCCTCATTTAAGCCCCGAACAAGCTGCCCGACTGACTCCTACCCCATGAGGCCCAAAGAAAACCGGATAATGAAAGGAAGGCATTTGCTGCCGTGAAACAAAGATGGGAACATTCACGCAGTTGTTTTTATTTATTCAACTATAAAGACCGCGGCAATTTTTTGATGGGTAACACCTTAGATCAACGCTAATTATATTGCTATAAATGTGGTTGAGGATCAGAAGAGGATTCGGGGGAAAAAAGGGAGAACAATAACAACAAAAGTCTTCAAACATTGAAACAAAGAAATACTTTTTTTTTCCCTTTAATTAAACGCTACTCTCCTATAGGCTTCCCTAGACTGGTCTGCAGTCTAAAGAGATAGGAAAACAAGGCTCTGGGCATTTTGAAGCGACCACAGGTTAAGCTACGATGCCAAGCAGGAGACTGAAACCCTGATCTGGGGGTCTATCTCAGGCATGCTCTGGGAGCACAGGCAGATTCTCAAACGTTTTCTAGTGTTCCTTCCTTTTCACCAATTCAGTATCCCCTTCTCTGGCTAATTCAGTGCTGGACACAATCCCCTCTCTGCCTTTCCTGGTTATACTGTCATGTAGGGGGCACCTGATAGCAATGTGCAGCTTCTGCTGAGCCTGGAGAAGCAGCCGGGCTAGCTCTGACCCACCTCCTCCTCCTGAGAGCCTGAACGGGAGGGAGGTGCTAGAGAAGGCCTCTTAGGCGATTGAAAGGTCTGGTGCACCAGGAAGAGCACTGCTGACCCTGGGGAAACCTGGGCATCAGTGGCCTGTGAGTCAGGGTGGAAATGACCAATCAGAATCAATCCATATCATTGGGAAAGGTCAAGGGAAAAAAAACAGCTTTCCCTCCAAAAATAGTAAAGGGGAAATGAGGAGAGAAGAAACCAAAAATATTTAGAATGGCATAAAAAGTGATATGCGTAAACTTCTTTTTGTTATTACATCTAACTATAAGTTTCCTAATAAGTCCAGTTACCAAGATGAATTGTGTGGGATAGAGGAGAGAGGCCAACCGGAACTGCCCTCAAGAGTTCACAGCCCCAAGCTGAGAGGTCCTAGGTTTGCGCTGGGGGAGCCCCTTCTTGAATGAGGGCTTGGGTGGGCTGGGGTCCATGCTGGCTCCAGTTCCATTGGTCCCTGCAGAGGGGGCCTGGCCCCGTTCACTAACGTTTCCTGATGCCTGGGATATAGCGCTCTGGTACCTGGAACCAGATGAATACCAGGAACTATTTCTGTAACGACCCACACTGTCATGTCGCCCTTGGTTCATGGCATCATTGGACTTTTGGCCTTGTGGCCTGTAGCCTTGTCCTCCTCGTCTGTTCCCCGGCAATACCTGAGGATAAAAGAATACAATGTTCAAAGCACTGTGGCATTATGGCACCCTGTTCCAGTTCAGCTTACAGGAATATTCTGAAAGCCTAAATTGCGGTATCCCATGCTCGGGAATCTGTTATCTCTCAAGACTCCCAGAATTGTGTCAGCCGATCCGACCTAGCGCCTACCCCAGAATTAAGAAGTCCTTCACTACTTCTGCCCCACCTTCCACCCCTAGGCTCTCCAGTGGAGAGGAGTTCACTTTTCTTTAACTAGGCACAAGAAGAAAGCTAAGAAGGACGAAAGAACATTCTCTGGGCTGTTCCAACCCTCAACTGGACAAGCATCTTATCACATGGCTGAACTCTGTGGATCACAAGCCATTTGTAAAGATAATGAACATCTGGAAAAATAAAGTGAATATCACTGTAATCTGCTTTGCTATGTATCATCAGCCATAGACTAAATCCCGCCGCTGTGACATTCAGGCCATCTTTCATGTTAAAACCCAGAAGGCTTGCGGCACGGGGTTTTATTTTCGTCCTCCGCTTCCAACATAATCCCAGTTCTGCACAGCACTGTCTTGGATGGCTCTGGTGTACATTCTTCAAACCAGGAAAAGAAACTACGGATCATGCTTCAGCTTCCTGGTGCTGGCCCCCCCATGCCACCAGGTTCATGCCGTCTCCCTGGGCTACTCCACACGGGGACTTCTAGAAAGCTGAGAGCCTGCCACTACGCTGTGCCTCCACCTCGAGATGGGGGCACGGCTCCCGGGTGACTAATTACCAGGCAATCCTACCTACAAAAGCTAGGACGGCCGCCAACTTTGGAAAGTCAGCCGTGTTGGCAACAGGAGATCTAAGCTAGCTGGTGGTTTGGAAAAGACGTAACAAATGCTTTCTCTGGAACTAACTGGGGCTGGAGGGATTCAAAATAGGTGTGGAATGGTCATCAAGAGAGGAAGGTAATGGACTGAGCTGTCAGCATTCGAATGGCGGCAATCCGGTAACTTTTGTCTGTCACTGGCTCTGCGGGGCGGCCAGGTTACCTCTCGATGAGGCTGGTAGGGCCGGCCGCCGGAGCTGACTTGGGCTGCGGGAGTCTCTCCTGGTGCCGAGTTTTTCTTGTTAGTGCTTGTAAGGCTGGAAGCAGAGGCACAGGTGGAAGAGGAAGCAGCAGAGGCATCGCATGGGCCACTCAAGGACACAGATGTCACTGAGCTACACCGGGATCTGGTTGAATAGCTGTTCTTTGGGTGGGACACTGAATGAAAACACAAGAAGTATGTCGTCATATAACGGAAGAGCATGATGGGTAAGGTTTTCCTTATTTCACTGTTTCACAATAAGCAACTTAAGATAAAGAACTGTCTACCTGAGCAGTTGTAAAGGTTAGCTTATAAAATCGGTAACAGGAAGCAAAACGTCCCTTCTGCTTTCTTCTTCCACTCTGGTTTCCAAATCCCCATTGCTTTGGGTTGTTTTTTTTTTCCTCAAGTTTTTATTTAAATTCCATTTAGTGAATCCCCACTGCTTTGTAAAGGAACTCGCAGAGACAGGAGAACAGTGTAAGAGCGGAGTAATTGTTCCCCCACCAACTAATGACTTCTCAGCATTTCCTACTAAACTCCTGGCTACGGCTCCAGCAGCTGACTAAGCCTAGGAACAATAGTATGGGCCATATGTTCAGTTTCCTATGCAGGAACATTCTCAAGTACTGACTTCACAAAGAAAGAAAAAAGGTAAATAGAAAGCTAAATCCTTTTTAAAAAAAATTCGTATGATGCAAGATATAATCGAGATTAGTTAAACATGAACAGAACCAGTCTTCATAACAAAAATGTATCTTCCCAAGGTTCTTTCTACAAAAATAACCCCAAATTCAAAATACCAATGTATCTGAGATATATGAACATTTTCACTTCAATTTTTGTCAGAATTCAATGACTTAAAACTACCTCTTACATTTTTTTGTCTTGGTTTTAAGCCCGGACGGATGCTGAGTTCACAATCATGGCTCTAGGTTCAACCTTTCATTTTATACTGACGCAGAAAGAACAAAGGAGCTGAGCTCAGTGTTTGACTGATGTGTCCCTATAAGCTCTCAAGTTAGGGGAGGGCTCCCTGTCCCCTTACAGCCATTATTTAAGCACCTATTATCTCCATTTGGGAGAGGAGTGAAATGATGCCTTAGAGGTTAATGTAAAGGCAATGATTCAAATTTGGTCTGGCTCCAGAGCCCCAAAACACTGCAAATTTAGGGAGCTGGAAAACACCCATCTTCTGAGTCAAAGACTCTGCATCTGGTGATTTCAGAATTACTTTTCCCAAAAACAAGCAAACAAAAACACAAGAGGCACTAAAGACGAATCAGTGGAAAAGCCACAACTTCAGTCTCTATGAGTAGGGTCACCCCATCACCAGCGCCCAGAATCCCGCACCCTCTTACCTTGTCCAAATGACTCAATGTCCTTCTTTAGGGTCTCTACATCACAGGTGAACCGGGCTACTCGTCCCAGATCCTCATCGTATTTGCGCTCACTGACAAAGTGCTGGAGAAAGGACAAAGGAAAGCCTCCAGGTGAGACAAGCGGAAACCGCAGCTTGCCATATAGATGAAACAGAATTATTTCCCACTGCCTTCTTTTTACTGCTTCAAATTTTTGCAAAATGGCCATCATGTTACCTATGCTGGGTGACTGATGAAATCCAGTCACTTTCTTAAGGCCCAAAGAGAAATCTATTCTTTATGAAATGCTCTGTGATGGCCAAAGCCCATTAGGTATAATCAAGAGAAATAAATTGTAGAGCTAGAAGAAAAAGTTCATAGTGGAGAGGGCCATCTTTCCATTGCTGGCTACTCTCCACACTGTTCCATTTATACAGAAGTGGAGACAGCAGAAATGCTCCTAAGTTACAACAGGGATCCCGTGTAAATAGATGGCTTGGTGTTCTGTAATAGGAACTTCCTTGGGAAACCCACTTCAGCCCTTTATGAAGTAGGATTTGTTATAGTCCTCAAAATGGGGACAACTTCCTGAGATGGAAAATCACTCATGTAAAAAGACAACCCTGCAAATGACAAGGGTTTGTGCTGCAAGTAATTTAATCCTTTAAAGCAGATGAAGCTGAGAAGTAACCAAGCTCTTGGATCAAAACTAACCAGAGACTGTGCGACTAGAAACACGTCAGGAGTAAGGTGCTTCTGGGGTTACCCTTCAGTAAATAATCTCCAAAGTAGCCTGGGATCTTCCCCGCTCCCCCAGATGAAAAGGAAGCCAAAAAGACAAGTTAAGGGCCTAGATATAATTTACAAGAACTGAACTCCTCAGAGCAGCCCTCTAGCAGGTGGTCTAATTCAATTTTGGATAGTCAAGGGCTACAACCAAGTGCATCAGAATCCTTGGGATGGATCTAGAAGCAATAGATGGGAAAGAAGACATCAAAATTCCCTCTGAGCCTTGAAGTCCTCAGGCTTCAAAGTACACTGTGGCTTAGAAAACACCATGAACCTCTGACATAAAGCCTTCAGACATGTAATATCAGTCGGGGAGTAATTTCTGAAACAAATTCTAGGGTTTGTTGAGTCAGAGACATAACAGGAATGACGGAAATAAAATGATCTGGAAATAAGACATTTAAATTGCACAGCACCCACTTCAGTACACTGAAAACATGAAGAGAAACAGATCCTTAGTCAGCCTGCAGAAATATTTCTAGCAGCTTTTTAACCACGTGGGAAGGAGAACAGATGAAGCCTATGAGAGCCAGAACTCTCATCTAATTCCAAAGGGGTTTCCGGCTTCTCCCAGATAGTTGAATGAGACTGACTGGCATCAATGTGAAGATGACTTTTTATAATTTTTAGTAATATAGTTCTAGTTAATCAGAAATGGTAATTTCATCTGGGCGTCGTTTTGCTATTTTACCCCAACAGAGTCTAAGGGGGAAGGAGTGAAAGACCGGGTCAGGATGGAGACAAGGACACCTGGATGGACTTAGAGGATCTTCCACCTGTTTTTACTTTACAAAGACTGTGAAAGAGCCTGTGCAGCAAGTCCTCCTTGTAAAGATGGCGGGAAATCTCATGGGTTCCAAGCAGAGGTGAAGGGCTGAGGAGGAGGGATAGCCGATTCCCCTTGTTCCCACAGCTCACAGGTTATGAGCAATCATTTAGAATGCCAGTGTCTACGACCCCCCACGAACACCTCAACCTCTTGCAAGTTTCTACCCTTAGTCTCAGAAACACTGTTCTTTGTATAAGAATTTAAAATGTAAGATTACTGAACCTAGCTCATTGTTCTAAACAGATTACAATATAAGCAACATCTCAAACTGCTCACTTTGCTCTTATAAAGTCAGAATCAACCAACCATTTAAATATCTACTGAATACCTACTATGTGTCAAGGCACTATGCTAGGCACTAGAGACGCGCCAGTTTCTGCCATTGTAAAGTTTGCCATTTGGCTGAGGAGACAGATCAGTCAAATGAACACTAAATAGTAACTACGCTAGGATGACACAAAAGAGGGGATATGACAGGGCAGTCAGGAAGCAAGAGTGGGTCATGAGTTACCTGGGTGCTGGGAGTGGGTAGAGGGTGTGTTTTGTACAGGTCGAAAAGCACATGCAGTAGTCCTTGGCAGGAGGAAACAGAGTATGTTTGTGGGAAGGAGAAGCTAAGATGGCCAGAGTATAGAGAATAAGGCGGGGCGTGGTGTGAAAGGAGATGGTGGCAGAGCCAGACACTGCAGAGCCCACTGGGCACGTTAAGGATTACAGTCTCTATCCTAAAAGCAATGGAAGGTTTGAAGCAGATTATTATGGTGCAGGAGGGCTGGGGAAGGTGGGGGGCAGTGGCAAAGTGGAGGGGTGGAATCAGTTAAGAGGCCATGACAGAAGTCCAAATGAGAGAGAACAGTGGCTTGACCATGACGGTGGTGGTGGAGATGAGGAGAAAAGGTCAGAGCTGAGGTTTAGGAGGAGGTCAGATGGACAGCGTCTGCGGATAGATTTAATGTGGGAAAGGAGAAATATCCTAAGGTTTTCGGCTTGGACATCTGGATAGATGACAGTACCGCTTGCAGAGAAAGGGAACATGGAAGAGGGCCAGGTTTGAGAAGGGAAGATCTTGAGTTCAATAGATTAGATATGGCCATGAATTATGGAGATCTGCTGCTTCAGTCCCTGAGGGTAAGAGGAAAGGCAGAAAAGAGAAGGAAGTTTTACCTTGATATCAGCTCTGAGCTCAACCAATTGCTCCTCTGACATTCGAACAGCCACATCAGTCATCTTCTTTAGAAGTTCGGCTTTCTTTTGTCGGCTGAGCAAAATTTCCACTGTGGAGAAAAAGAGAGTAGGACTCTTATGTTCTGCTGAATAGGATAAAGAAGAATTGGAAATATGGGCCTTGCAGTATGTATTTGGATAGCCAAAGGCTTAGCTGCCCACCCATCCAGAAAATGAAAATACCAAAGGTCCAGTTTCCACCTTCTTGAGGGACTCTGAACGCAGTTAAATGGTAAACACTTTTTATGAATCATAAAGACTCATAAATCATTTGTCATTGCTCTTTCTCTTCTTCCCAGTTGAAAAAATATTCTTTTTATCAAGAAACATATGAATTAAAACAGAAATATGTACCCAGGGTAAAAAATTTCACTAGAATAATTGGGTGTAAGATGAAAAGTAAAAGGGTCCTTCCTACCTCCGACTGTAGTCCCCTCCCCAACAGAAAGCAGTGTTAACAATTTCTTGCCATCTTTCCAAAGGTATTCTGTGCACACACAGCAAATCTCTCTCCCTTTCTCCCCTCTTCACCAATGGGAGTACACATACACATGACCCTCTCCTCTACCGTAGCTATTTTTACTTAACGTATCCCAAAGTTCATTCACTATTAATACACTGGATCTCCATCCCTGGTTACCCGCCACACTGCAGTCTCCTCTGTGGCTACACTATCATTATTTTTTTTTTAAGATTTTATTTATTTATTTGACAGAGATCACAAGTAAGCAGAGAGAGGAAGGAGCAGGCTCCCTGCTGAGCAGAGAGCCTGATGCAGGGCTCAGTCCCGGGACCCTGGGATCACGACCCGAGCCGAAGGCAGAGGCTTTAACCCATTGAGCCACCCAGGTGCCCCTACACTATCATTATTCACCAAGTCCCCTGATGGTGGATATTTAGATTGTCTACAGCCTTGTAGGAAGTATATTCTTTAGCATGCTCCCGGATACAGAACTCAGATATGGCCATGGGAGACGAGAGACAACATGGGGGAAAATCTCTCAGAGTAGAGAACCAGGGGCTACAGAGGACGCGAGCCAAAGAAATCCTCCAAGGAAGCAGAACTAGGTGCTGACATATGAACCAAGGAACTTTCCCTATTAGAAGGGCAGGGGCTCTACTATTCCTGCCCGGTAAGATTGGATCACTGCTTTTCCAGGTGGAAATGTTCTACTATAATTATCCTCTTCTTTCTCTATCTGTATAACATTGGAGGAGGGGGCATTTAACTTCTAACTTATGGGACCCCAGACCACAACATGCCATATCCAGACCAGCTGAAAGATGTGAAATTACCCAGCTGTCCTGGACTTTCAGCTGAATATACGAACTAGGTAAGTCTCTGGATGTGTTGCCATTGAGGATGAGGGGAGGGTGTTCCCATTTTTTAAAAAGAAGGATGTCAGGTAGCTGAGGGGTGGACTGTAGCAAAGACTGTTAGCCACTGCATATCCATTCTCCTCTTCTTCCTACAGAAGTCCGGTGTTTTGGGTACCAATCTGCTTAAGTAAAAATCTACCTTTCTTGGCTTTGCTACAGGTAAGACAGTCATGTTATCCTATGACTCGGTTATGCTATCACACGGTTTGGTCACTGAGCTCTAAGCAGAAGTCACAGGGCGGGGTTTACAGGACAGCTCTTTGAAGGAGTCTTAGC
>PISX010001879.1:94897-178439 GCA_004024625.1 Mellivora capensis | reverse complement strand
TGTCAGAATGCCTAGTATCAAATAAACAAGAAGTGAAAAGTGTTGGCAAGGATGTGGAAAAAAGAGAAAACTTGTGCACTGTTGGTGGGGATGTAAAGTATTTCAGCACTATGGAAAATGGTATGGAACGTCCTCAAAAAAATTAAAAATAAGAACTACTTTACAATCTAGCAATTCTATCTCTAGGTATTTATCTGAAGAAAAAAAAAACCAATAATTTGAAAAGACATATGCACCCCTATGTTCATCACAGTATTATATATGATGGCCAAGTATGGAAGCAGCTAGATGTCCATTGATAGATGAATGGATAAAGAAGATATAATTAATGTATACAAGGGAATACTACTCAATCATAAAAAAGAATAAAATTTTGCTTTTTGTGAAACAATGGATACACCTACAGGATATCATGATAAGTGAAAAAAAGTCATACAGAAAAACAAATACTGTAGGATGTCACTTGTTTGTAAAATCTACAAAATAAAACAAACAAACAACAACAGGGCACCTGAGTGGCTCAGATGGGTAAGCCTCTGCCTTCAACTCAGGTCATGTTCCCAGGGTCCTCAGATCGAGTCATGCATCAGGCTCCCTGCTCAGTGGGGAGCCTGCTTCTCCCTCTGCCTCTCTCTCTCTCTCTCTTTCTATCTCATGAATAAATAAATAAAATCTTTTAAAAAATGACTTAAATAGCAATAACAACAACAACAAAAATAGAAAAAGACTTATAGATACATAGAACAAACATGGTTGTCAGGAGGGAAAGGAGTGGTAAGGTGGACAAAACAGGTGAAGAGGATTAAGAGGTACAATTTTACAGTTATAAAAGAAATAAGATATGGGGATATAATATACAGTATAGGGAATGTAGTCAATAATATTGGAACAACTTTGTATGGTGACAGTAAGTGAACTTATTGTGGTGACATTTTATAATATATAAAAATATTGAATCACTATGTTATATACCTGAAACTAATACAATATTGTATGACAATCTTCAATTAAAAAAATATCTCAGAAGGTGTGTGGAAAAAGATTTTCTTAATTTAGAACAGGATGCACGGACAGTAGGACTCAGGTTGGTAGCCATTGGTTGGTCAATTTGAGTTTAGTAAGGATGTAGGGGGCAGAGTTTAGAAGCTAAGATCTTACTTATATAAGCATCAGTGGAAAATGTTTCATTGTTCAGCATCATTCACACTATTTGTATTTTATAGATGAAGAATGTAAGAACTGAGTGGCTAAGCAGCTCTTTCATAGTAAGTTATGAAGCTAAGGGATAAACTTTTTTCAGCAGTACTCCACAGTAATTTAATTTGCATATAATAAGATTGCTTGTTTCTCTTTCCAGATCCTATCATGACACAGAGTTGATATCTTCCAAGGCTGGTCAAGAAAAGATGGTCTCTGGGTGTGTCTGAGTGGCTCAGTCTGTTAAACATGGGACTTTTGATTTTGGCTTAGGTCATGATCTCGGTGTTGTGAGATTGAGCCTTGTATTAGGCTCCAGGAGGCTGCTTAAGATTCTCTCTCTCACCCTCTTAAGAAAAAAAAAAGAAGTAGGAGAAGAAGAAGAAGAAGAAAAAGAAGAAGAAGAAGAAGGGGAGGAGATGGTCTCTTATAATTTTGATAATTCAAGATTAAGAGATTTATTTCTTAATGGTTTAACAAATTAAAACAAATAAATAAATCTCTCCATTTTTAACATAGTTACTTGAAGAACGAACAATATTTATTTCACTAATTTTTTTTTCTTTTTAAAGATTTTATTTATTTGAGAGAGAAAGAGCACACAAATTGGGGGAAAGGCAGAGAGAGGAAGAAGTGGGCTCCCCACTGGGCAGGTAGCACAACACAAGGCTTGATCCCAGAACCCTGGGATCACAACCCAAGCCAAAGGCAGACACCCAACCTACAGAGCCAACCCAGCACCCCTGCACTAACTTGAAGTGTTATATACTGTATTTTGTGTGATTGAAATTTTTGAACTCCACTTAGTAGGTTATGGAGTTTTTTTGTTTTTTGTTTTTTTTTCTGTCAGAAAAGGATTTTTAAAAATCACTCACATTTCACATTAAAGAAATCATAAATCATGAAGTGTAATTTTTCCTTGGTAGTTGCATTTTAGAATAGGGAAATATATTATGAGACTAACTGTAGTGTAGAAAACCAAATAATGAATGGGAAAAAAAAAAGAATTGGTGGAGGGAGGTTAGAACTGCAGTCTTTTCAAAATCAGTCCCTATAATTCAATTCAACCTACCCATCATTAAATTCATTCCTGAGAATCAGGTAGGAAAATAAAGCAGACATTAAATCCACAGTTAAGAATTGTAGGACTCCCCTGTCCCTAGTTCTATTTTCCCTTGTTATTTCCCCTTTAAACTTTGCCCTCAATTCAAGTGTCTCTTTCCTTTGGTACACATGGCTTCTCTTTGTCCTAGGACACCTCTTTCCCACATCAAAAGACAAACTTTTGTCTTTTGACAAAAAAAAAGCTATTATGAAAATAAATGTTAGGTCTGATAATGAGGCATTTTGCTTCCTAAAATAATTTATGTGCAGGTTTTCTGTTTGCTTGTCTTTCTTTTTTATGTGTATATTTGCTTCCTTTGATTTTATTTTATTTTTTATTTTTTTTTGCCAGAGAACCAGTAACCACCTGAGATGAAGAAACATCAAAATAATGAAAAGGGGCGCCTGAGTGGCTCAGTGGGTTAAAGTCTCTGCCCTTGACTCAGTTCATGATCCCAAGTTCCTGGGATCAAGCCCCACATTGGGCTTTCTGTTTGGCAGGGAGCCTGCTTCCCCCCTTCTCTCTGCCTGCCTCTCTGCCTACTTGTGATCTCTGTCTGTCAAATAAATAAATAAAATCTTAAAAAAATAAATAAAATAAAATCATGAAAAATACATGTAGTGAGTTACATTACTTCTATAAATGAATTAAATGTTTATGTACTAACAGCCTGTTCACTGAATTTGCTTCAACACTTCTATTCTCTATGCCCATCAATCTAAAGCTAATATGCCATAAACTATACATAAACTCTACCAGTTTTTCCCATCTAAGAGTACCTTAAAATATCATAGCCCATATCCTAAGCTTTGTAAATATCCTTTTATTTCCTTGATTTAAGGCAATATTGAGATGCTGTTAAATTTAAGGTGCTGTACCCCTTTATTATAGGAAGTCTAATAAACTTAACTTTGCTTAATCTGCACTTTTTGTTTGTTTCTGGTGAGCCCCCAGTCAGTAATAACTAAACTAAAACTGAACTTAATACATTTTCTTGCTATGTTCAAAATCATCATTTCTACTCAAATCACTAAATTTTGGAAAAGAAAATATATAATAAATCCCTTTTTCTGTTTTCCCTGTGTCAGAATGGATTTATAATTTCTTCCATCCTTCTATTTTCACATTATTAATAATGATCATAATCATTGCAATTGTGAAATAATAAAATAAAACCAATCCTGAGCCCACTGCAATAGTTCTTAACTTAATGGCACCAATTTCTTACCTCTGCTTATTTGTACAAAAGAAAGATATTCATAAAATCTTATATTATATTAAATTATTGACTGCCTCACTGATTAAAAAAAATATATATCAAGTTTCTGTGTCACCAGAACCAAATATATTTGAATAAGTATTGATCCAGTCATGTTTATCTCATAAAACTATCTTCTACAACCACTATGTGCGTTGTTTTGTTTTGTGAATCCTCAGATGCTTTATATGTCTTCAGACTAGACAGAATCTGCATCTCATTTAAAACTGTACTAAAAATTATTGTCTAAAACAGACACACCTTAAATATTAAGATAAAGAAATTTTGAAAATAGAATTTTGGAGAAAGATGGAGCTTGTAAGAGATTAATCAAAAGAAAGCTGGTGTCCTAATACTACAGACAAGCTACACATTAAGACAAGAAGCATTACCAGAGACACAGAGGAATGTTTAATACTAATGAGTCAATCTACAGTACTATATGATAATTCTAAACATCTGTGCAAAATATATGAAACAAAAAGTGATATAACTTAAAAGATAATTGGGAAATATCCTTATTAGATATCCCAAAAGATAACTAGGAAATGTTTGTTACATTATTGAGAGAGATTTGTTACACATATCTCTCAATATCTTTCAATAACTAACAAGATAATCCATTTTCTCTCAATAACTGACAAATATCTTTCAATAAGTGATAAGATAATCACTCAGGAGAAAGGAAGTCAGTAACAATATAGATAAACAACCTGATTAGGACATTCGACCTAAATAATATCTAGAGATCATTATATCTAATATGTACTAAATACACATATAATTCAATACAAATATTTTTTGTCAAAATGGCTAAAATCAACAACACAAGAAACAACAGGTGTTGGTGAGAATGTGGCGAAAAAGGAACACTATGCATTGTTGGTGGAATGAAAATTGCTGCAGCCCATGTGGAATGTGAGTATTGAAGTCCCACAACAGGTTAAAAATAGAACTACCCCATGATCCATTAATTGCACTACTGGGTACTTACCCCAAAATACAAAAATGCTAATTCAAAGCAATACATGCACTCCTATGTTAATAGCAGCATTATCTGTAGTAGCCAAATTATGGAAGTAGCCCAGGTGTCCATCAATTGATGAATGGATAAAAAAGAAGTGGAATATATATATTATATATATATAATATATATATTTTGGAATTATATGGAATTATGGAATTATATATATATATATAATTCCATGATATAATATTATATATTATGGACTATATATAAATATATAATATTATGGAATAGTATTCAAACATAAAAAAGAATGGAATCTTGCCATTGACAACAACATGTATGGAGCTAAAGACTATAAAGCTAAATGAAGTAAGTCAGTTAGAGAAAGACAAATACCATATGATCTCACTCATATGTGGAATTTAAGAAACAAAACAAATGGGCAAACGGAAAAAAAAGAAAAAGATAAATTAACAAATGGACTCTTAATTATAGAGAACAGATTGATAATTACTTGAAGGCAGGTGGGGGATGGGTTAAATAGGTGATAGGGATTAAGGAGTGTACTTGTCGTAATGAACACTGGGTGATGTACGGTATTATTGAATCATTATATTGTACACCTGAAACTAATATAAAACTGTATGTTAACTAACTGCAATTAAAATAAAAACTTAGGAAAAAAAACAAAAGTAAACATTTTAATAAAAACTGACTATATGCTGGTCAGAAAAACACCAAAAATTCCAAAGGATTGAAAAGTGTATTGAATGCTACATCAAAAACTAATGATGTACTGTACAGTGACTAACTGAACATAATAAAAGAAAAGTGTATAAACAAAATATAAAAATTTATCTATTTTTATGAGTTGAATTGTAAATTTGTATCTTGTAATTTGTATCTTTGTATATTTGTAATTTGTATCTTGTAATTAAATTTGTATCACGTAAAACATGTCTTAAGTATCTCATCTTTATTGAAAAAACAAATAAGTTGGTATCACTTTCCCTGCTGTCACCCATTTTTCCACCCATGTTTGCAGGTAAATTATTTTTTTGAAGGGATATCTAACTTTGTTTTTATAACCCCTATTCTCCCATCCTCTATTAAAGAAACTGCATAGGCCTTCATTCTCAACATTCTACCTAAATAGTTCCTGTCAGTGCCACTGATGACCAGGATATTGCTAAATCCATTGAGCAATGCATAGTCTTCAGTCTTCATCTTTTACTGTCTTGCTTTCCCTCTTATCTTACATCACCATTCTCAGTCTGCTGTTTCCTTCTCTTTACCCTTCGAATGTTGTCTAGTCCAAGAACACAGACAAGTTACTCTTTTCTCCATCTAATTTACTAATTTGGTGATTTTATTAAGTCTTACCAATTTAAGTGACATGTTGACTTACCATTTATAACTTCAGCCCTAACTTTTATCCTGAAATACATACTCACATAACCATTAAAGGATTTTATACTAGGAAATAATGAGACACTGCATTAAAACAAACAAACAAACAAACAAACAAACAAAACACTCTTACAGTAGTATGAAGGATTGATTAGAAAGTTCCTCCTGGAGGTAAATTAATAAATGTGATGTTACTGTACAGCAAAAGGGGTACATCTTGAATCTGCTAAATCTAAAAAATCTGCAGACTGGGCTGGGAAAGGAGGTGCTATGAATGAGACTGAAGTCAGGATGAGAATGAAATTTCTATTTTTGTTGACTTTTAATATGTTTCCAGACAAGCAAAGGGAAAAAAGAGAGATGCCAATGACCCTGAGATCAGCAGTTGCATGGTCTACAGAATGAACTAGCCAGGCAGGCACCCCAGAAATCATTTCTTTTTAAACTATGGTATCTGCTACTCTCTGAAGCCTGCTCCTCATTGTCACCACATGTGGGCAAATAATAGCATCTGATTTATAATCAACAGAGAAGAGAGAGAAAGAGACTCTTAATTATAGAGAACAAATTGATTATTAGCAGAATAGAGGTAGGTGGAGGGATGGGTTAAATTGTTTATGGGGACTGAGGAGTATATTTGTGATGAACACTGGGAGTTGTAGGAAAATATTGAATCACTATTTTGGAGACCTGAAACCAATATTATTATACTATATGTTAACTAACAGGGACATAAATAAATACTTTAAAAAAAGGAAGACTATCTCTGGGCAGCAAGATATTGATTTGGCAAAGATGGTGTTCAAGCGAGCATAGGTATTTTATTTTATTTTATTGTATTGTATTGTATTTTATTTTATTTTTAGAGAGAGAGAGAGTGTGTGTGTGTGCATGAGTGGGGTGGGGAGGGGCACAGGGAGAGGGAGAGAGTCTTAAGTAGACTCTGTTCAGAGCAAAGAACCTGAAGTGGGGCTCAATCTCACAACCCTGAGATCATGACCTGAGCTGAAATTGAGTCAGATGATTAACCAACTGAATCACTCATGTGCACCAACCATAGGTATTTTAAAAGGGAATACGCAATATGTATAAGATAGTTGTTGGGTTTTTTTTAACATTTTATTTATTTATCTGAGAGAGAAAACAAAAAACAAACAAAAAAAAGAGATCACAGAGGGAGAGGGAGAAGCAGACTTGTTACTGAGTGGAGAGCCCCATGTGGGGCTTGAGTCCAGGACCCTGAGATCATGGTCTGAGCTGAAAGCAGACACATAACCAACTGAGCCACCCAGGTACCCCTGAATAAGGTAGTTTAGAGCTTAGAAATATTCAAGACTGAATCAACTAAGACTGTCCTGAATTTTGAAGTGATATGACTTATAGGAGTTCTTAAAGGTTTTATTAATATGAGAAATAAGGAGCCTGCAAAGGAAAGGGAGGTATTTATAAAGCAATTTTAATAAAACTAAGAAAATTAGATTCAAAAGTACTGTAATGTGTCCTTAAATGGCTCCAATATGAAGTCACAACTATTATATGACTTATTAGAGAGAATAATGGAAGAGGAGCATTAGGCTTAGACCAAAACCAAAACCAAAACCCAACAAATCAAACTTCTCTGTTGTTTTGTTTTCACTTGACAAATTCTACTTTAATCAGGATTGGTGAGGGTTGTGACGCTGGTGTTAGAACCACTGAGATGTTACTGCATCAGAGCTAATGGATGTGTCTATGTACAATCATAACGGGATTTGCTTAAGGAAAGAGAAAGAGAGGAAAAAGGAAAGAGAGATTGATGATGAGGTAAGTACAGGATAGTCTCCATGGGGAGGCAAACAAAACCTTTCAAAGAGCTGGCAATAGGAAGCAAACCAATTAAAAAGAGGCCTTGATAATTCATAAGCTACAGTCAACTCTGAAAAAATGCATAGCTTCTTTACAAATAGTAGCATATTTACAAAATAGCTTACTAAGAGTTGTCAGTACTAATATTTATAGGAAAAGTACATTCTATATAATGTCATTCTTATATCAACTATGTTACAGTTTTAAAATTAATTTAGTTGACCCACATAGTGATATAGTGACATTATAAATTTCAAGATTGAATAATTTAATCCATTTACAACTACAAATATTTTAACAAATCTAATGTATAAATTATTCTCAAGGCTAAATTAACAATTTAAAAACCTTACTCATGAAAAACTATGCATTATATTTTGACTTCTTTACAATCTAGAGATTTTATGTTCTGAATTACTTGAAAAATTATGGGAAAACAAGTTGAAAAATAGTTCATATTTTTTGTCATTAATTCTGAATGACCCCTTAGAATTATTACAAAGGCTTTTCTGCATATAATCTGCATTTCCACAACATCAGAGTATCTGACTGATAAGATTTGGCTTCTTAATTGTGTAAAGAGACCAGTTAAATATACTATTTAGATATATTATTGTCCTTGAAAATATTAGGGCTCTAATGGTACTGAAAAGATACCTTAAATTCTCAATTGGTAATTAGTACAAAGTTGATATAGCTACACAATTTCAAGAAGCAAAAAAATTTTTTCTTCTATTTGAGACTAAATTGCAGCCATAATATTTTATTATTCTTGAATATTCTAAGTGCACATATTCTACAAAGCAGGACATCATCCTATATGAGATCAAAATCTTGAAATTGATGTTTTAGTATCATCTAATACATAAACCTTGTTCAAGTTTCAGTAATTTCTTTTCTGTCAAAATGATCCAATTCAGTATCATATTAAGATTTTGTTGTCTTGTATCTTTAATATCCTTCAATCTGGAAGTTTCTCAAATTTTTTGTTTACCTTTAAATATTCTATAAAATATCCCTCAATTTGGATTTGTCTGACATTATTTATACTCAGAATCAGGTTATGAAATTTTGTTCAGAATATCACAGAAGTAATATTGTATTTTTCTCATGCATTTTATTGTATTTCTTCCATCATTCTTGATGTTAAATTTGACCATTTGATTAAGGTGGCACCTACTGGGTTTAACATTGAAAAATTGCTTTTCCCCTATTTTATTGAGTTCATATATTATAGGAAGATACTTTGAAGCTATGTAATATTTTATTCCCTTTTTTAAAAAGATGTTATTTTTTCTAAGTAATCTCTACACCTACCGTGGGGCTCGAACCCACAACCCTGAGTTCAAGAGTAGCATAGTGCACTGACTGGCCCAGTCAACTGCCTCTTTAATATTTTATTCCTCATCAAATATACATAGTAGTTTTAGCATCCTCTCACAAATCTTTTCTGAATTAATTATTACTCTGAAGGATGCCAAATGATAATTTTTAAACTTCATTCTTTCTGAATGTGTATTAGTTACCATTTGAGTGTTTGATAGAACTATATTTTTTCATTATTTATGTAGTCTTTTATTTCTCTTTATCAGTATAGGAACACAGATTTGAATTTAATGCTATTGGTTATAATCCATAACTATCATTATTTATTTTGATACTCAAATTATCCCAGTTTTGGCCAGTAGAAATTCCTTCAAATGGCTTCTGATTTTTCAGATATTTCCTCATCTTAATTTGAGAGCTTCCTTAACTTTCAGTACAAGACACTCCAGGTTTATCTTATACTTTCTCTTTCCCAACCCTATAATTATCCATCTCTCCAAGGAGCCCTGGGACCTTATAGTGATGAATGGTATTTAGAATTTCAAATTTGTATATTTGGTATATAATCTATACTGTTGCATTGGTACTTATTCTAGGCCTTCTTAATGTACAGAACTGTATACATTTATAATATTTACATTTATATCAACATTTATTTGCACACCTATGTTTATATCAATAATTACTTCCATATATTTTATATATGTCATCACCTCTTCTGTACATCTTTTTTGACATGGGGCCCTGATAATCTTCTCAATTCTCCCATCCCGTGTTGAAGGGGATAACTTATCTGTACCCTGAATTTCAAGATATTTTAGATGGAAATATGCAGGATGTAAAGGAGGAAGGAAGAAAAAAAAGGATAGGTTAGCTTTTAACTTTATGGTACTTTTTGTATCACAAATTGCATTTTTATATCATCCAAATATAAAAATTGTCTAAATCAATGTAGTACATATTCCCATAAATTCCTATATCCCCTACTGCCATTCCAGCAAATAAGCAATACAAAATAAATACAAAAAGCTGTATTTTCAACATAATTCAACCTAAATACTAACCATGCTTTTTTGTTTTAACAAAAAACTTCACCCTTTCATAAAATTTACCCTGAAATATAGAGGGTTTGCTTTATTAACCTCATATCCTGCATCACCATTTTTTTATATCCGGTTTATTTTTAAAAAGCTAATTGTTACAAGGAAAACACTTCATATTTTCTTTAATAAAGCTGCTTAATTTGCAAATTTTCAGAAAACTTATTTGATTCTGATATAATTTCAATATAGTGGAAGATTTCATTAACCATAAAGAATTAAGAACATTTCATTAAACAAAATATTTTACATAATTATTTTCAATATCTGAACTATTGACTGTTTTATTGATGGTTTTTTCCACTACTATTTATCTTACTGTCACTATTAGTAAGTTTAAAAATGATTCAATATATTATTTCAGTAACAGATTATTTACTATTTATTGATTAATTGTTCTACATTATAACATAGCCAATTAACAGAAAAAAATGCATTAGTTTACTCCTCTACAACCAGTGTTAGTTCTATTCACTTGTGCATTTTTTTCTTTTGTTTTGATTTTTTTAAAGATTTTATTTAAATATCATATAGTTAACATACAGTGTTATATTAGGTTCAGGTGTACAATTTAGTGACTCAGCATTACATACAATACCTACTGTTCATTCCAAAAAGTACACTTTTTAATCCCCATAACCCACAATCCAGTCCCTCCATCTACTTTCCCTTTGGTAACCATCAGATTGTTCTCTATAGTTAAGAGTCTAGTTCTTGGTATTTTCTCTCTTTATTCTCCTAGGTTCATTTGTTTTGTTTCTTATTTTTCACATATGAATGAAACCATATAGTATTTGTCTTTCTGTGACTGATTTATTTCACTTAGCTCCATACTAGCTCTCTAGCTCCATACACGTCTCTGTTAATGGCAACATTTCATTTTTTTTTGATGGCTGATATATATGTATATCATGATATACATGTATCATATATGAGATATATATGTATGAACTTATATGTATATGTATATATACCACCTCTTCTCTATCTCTTCATCAGTCAATGGACATTTATTTGGGTTGTTTCCATAATATGGCTATTATAGATAATGTTGCTATAAACATCAGGGGGCATGTATCCTTTGAATTAATATTTTTGTATCCTTTGGGTAAATATATAGCAGTGCAAATTGCTGGGTTGCAGGATAGTTCTATTTTTAACCTTTGAAGAACCCCCATACTGATTTCTTGAGTGGCTGTACCAGTTTGCATTTCCACCAAGAGCACATTCTCCACATCCTCACCAACACCTATTGTTTCCTGTGTTGTTGATTTTAGCCATTCTGACAGCAGTGAGGTGATATCTCATTGGAATTTTGACTCATATTTCCCTCATGATGGGTGATGTCGATTATTTTTTATTTGTCTGTTGGCCATCTGCTTGCCTTCTTTGGAAAAATGTCTATTCATATCTATTGCCCATATTTTCTTTTTATTATTTTCATTATTTTTTTATTTCTTTTTAGCATAACAGTATTCATTGTTTTTTTTCCCTTTTTTAAAAATTTATTTTCAGTGTAACAGAATTCATAGTTTATGCACCATACCCTGTGCTCCATGCAATGCGTGCCCTCCATAATACCCACCACCTGGCTCCCCCAGCCTCCCACACCTCCGCCCCTTCAAAACCCTCAGATTGTTTTTCAGAGTCCATAGTCTCTCATGGTTCATCTCCCCCTCCAATTTCCCTCAACTCCCTTTTCCTCTCCATCTCCCCATGTCCTCCGTGTTATTTGTTATGCTCCGCAAATAAGTGAAACCATATGATAATTGACTCCCTCTGCTTGACTTATTTCACTCAGTATAATCTCTTCCAGTCCCGTCCATGTTGCTACAAAAGTTGGGTATTCATCCTTTCTGATGGAGGCATAATACTCCATAGTGTATATGGACCACATCTTCCTTATCCATTCATCTGTTGAAGGGCATCTTGGTTCTTTCCACAGTTTGGCGACCGTGGCCATTGCTGCTATAAACATTGGGGTACTGATAGCCCTTCTTTTCACCACATCTGTATCTTTGGGGTAAATACCTAGTAGCGCAATTGCAGGGTCATAGGGAAGCGCTATTTTTAACTTCTTGAGGAATCTCCACACTGTTCTCCAGAGTGGCTGCATCAACTTGCATTCCCACCAACAGTGTAAGAGGGTTCCCCTTTCTCCACATCCTCTCCAACACACGTTGTTTCCTGTCTTGCTAATTTTGGCCATTTTAACTGGTGTGAGGTAGTATCTCAATGTGGTTTTAATTTGAATCTCCCTAATGGCTAGTGAAGAACATTTTTTCATGTGTCTGATAGCCATTTGTATGTCTTCATTGGAGAAGTGTCTATTCATATCTTCTGCCCATTTTTTGATATGATTATCTGTTTTGTGTGTGTTGAGTTTGAGAAGTTCTTTATAGATTCTGGATATCAACCTTTTGTCTGTACTGTCATTTGCAAATATCTTCTCCCATTCCGTGGGTTGCCTCTTTGTTTTGTTGACTGTTTCCTTTGCTGTGCAGAAGCTTTATTTTAATGAGATTATTTGTTTTTTGGGTGTTGAGTTTTATAAGTTCTTTATGCATTTTGTATATAAACCCTTTATCAGATATGTGATTTGCAAATATCTTCTCCATTCCATACATTACCTTTCAGTTTTGTTGACTTTGTTGACTTTTCCATCACTGTGCAGAAGCGTTTTATACTGATAAAGTTCTAATAATTTATTTTTTCTTTTACTGCCCTTGCCTCAGGAGACATAGCTAGAAAGAAGTTGCTATGGCCAATATCAAAGAGGTTACTACCTGTGTTGTTCTCTAGGATTTTGATTGTGTCATCTTCAATTTCTTTCATCAGTGTTTTACTGCTTTCAGAGTACAGGTCTTTTACCTCTTTAGTTAGGTTTATTCCTAGGTGTCTTATGATTTTGGGTGCAATTGGAAGTGGGATAGGCAACTTATTTATCTTTCTGCAGTTTATTATTAGTGTATATAAATGCAACAGATTTCTGTACATTTATTTTGTACTCTGTGACTTTACTGAATTTTCATATCAGTTCTAGCAGTTTTTGGTGGAGTCTTTTTGTTTCACTAAATAGAGTATCATGTCATCTGCAAATAGTGAAAGTTTTACTTCTTTCTTGTCCATTTCAATGCCTTTTATTTTTTTGTGTTGTCTGATTGCTGTGGGACTTCCAGCACTATGTTAAATAACAGTAGTGAGAGTAGACAGCACTGTCTTGTTCCTGAATGTAGAGGAAAATTTCTCAGTTTTTCTCCATTAAGGATGATATTAGCTGTGGGTTTTTCATATATGGTCCTTATTATATTTAGTTATTTTCCCTTTAAACCTACTTTATTGAGAATATTGAACATGAATGGATGCTGTACTTTGTCAAATGACTTTTCTGTATTGATTGACATGATCATTTGTTCTTATTTTTTTTTATTAATGTGGTATACATGTCGATTGATTTGCAAAACTAAGCAGGAAGAAATAGAAAACCTGAACATATTGATAACAAAAAAAGAAATTGAATTAATAATCAAAAAACTCCCAACAAACAGAAGTCCATGGTCAGATGGCATCACAAGAAAATTCTATCAACCATTCATAGAAGAGTTAATATCTATTCCTCTCAAACTATTCCAAAAAGAGAAAAGGAAGGAAAACTTCCAGATTCATTCTGAGGCCAGAATTACTCTGATATGACATGTCCACTCTCACCACTGATATTATTTATCTATTTATTTATTTAAATTTATATATTTATTTATTTCAATTAGCCAACCTATAGTGAATCATTAGTTTCAGATATAGTGTTCAACAATTTATCAGTTGTGCATAACAACCAGT
Source organism: Mellivora capensis (assembly GCA_004024625.1). NCBI lineage: Eukaryota > Metazoa > Chordata > Mammalia > Carnivora > Mustelidae > Mellivora > Mellivora capensis. The sequence continues at coordinate 164,391 of PISX010001879.1, read as the reverse complement.
GCTCATACTTCATGAGCTCTCCTTAATGTCCACCAACCAGTTACGCCAAGCCCCACCCATTTCCCCTCAAGCAGCCCTCAGCTTGTTTCCTATAGGTAAGAGTCTCTCAAGAGTGCCTGTGTGGCTCAGATGGTTAAGCATCTGCCTTTGGTTCAGGTCGTGATATTCAGGTTCTGGGATGGAGCCCCATGTCAGTCTCCCAGCTCAGCAGGGAGTCTGCTTTTTCCTCTCCCTGTGCCTCTCTCCCTGCTTGTGCTCTCTCTGTCTCTGTCTCTGTTTCTCTCTCAAATGAGTAACTAAATTGAAAAAAAAGTCTCTCGTGATTTTTCTCCTTTTTTTTTTTTTTGATGACTTCCCATTTAGTTTTTCTTCCTTTACCCTGTGATCCTCTATGTTGTTTCCTATATTCCACATATGATTGAAACCATATGATTGTTGTCTTTCTCTGATTGACTGATTTCACTGAGCATAATACCCTCTAGTTCCATCCACATTGATGCAAATAGTAAATATTCATCCTTTCTGAAGGCTGAGTAATATTCCATTGTGTATATATACTACATCTTCTCTATCCATTCATCTGTCTATGGACATCTTGGCTCTTTCCACAGTTTGGCTACTGTGGACATTGCTGCTGTGAATATCAGGGAGCAGAGGCTCTCCTTGCCTGTGGTAGGTAGTGTTTGCCCCTTGGCTAGAATGTGGTGAGTTTTAACTAGGTGTGTTCTGGTCTGGTTGTTAAATGAGACTACTTCTACTAGAACTGAAGCCCTGAAGAACTCTTTCTCTGGTCAGGAGATGCTGTGGGGACAGGGGTTTCTTCTTGGGAAGGGGCCTGCCACTCTGTGATTAAGGTAAGCTTGACTGAGAAGGACAGTTCCACCAGAGTGCTGGGGGGTGTGACTTGGTATAAATAAGTGAGGCAGCCTGTGTTGGTGCTATGCTGTTTCCTACAGGTGACTCTGTGTTTATGCTGAGGGGCAGAGGGAAATGTTGCCAGTCAGATCCTTTGATCCCAGAGACAAGAATGCTGTCTAATAGGGAAGCACTCTGAGAAGAGAGAATAGTCTCCCTTGTCTTACAGGCATTGTTGAGATCACTATTTCAACATTGTCTGCCTTTGGGTTTTTTGCCTGTCTTCTCTCCAGGAACAAGAGAGTGACTGCCAGGTTCTAGCCCAAGCCAAACTTGCTGACTTCTAAAACTCTAGGCTTTGGAGACATGGTGTGGGCAGGGGCTTGGGGCTTGTGCTGGTCTTCTGGGGGAGAGGCCCACCACTCATGGACTGAGGCAAAACTGACTAAAAAAGGCAGTCACATCAGAGTACTGGAGGTAAAAAAGTTAGGCAACCAGTGTGGACTCCACAATGCTCCCTGCAGGTGGCTCTGTTTTTATGCTGAGGAGTAGGGGATGGAAATGGCACAAGCTAGCTCTTCTGTCATTGGAGAGGCTTCTCTGTGAATGCTGGTTCTTAGTAGTGTGCTCTAAGAAGAGCAAATAATATCCACCCTTCTTCCCCTCCTGTGTGCTCCAGGTGTTCTTCAAATCACTGGTTCCATAGCCATCTGCCCCTGAGTTGTTTGCCTTCTGTCCCAGTGGTTATAAGAACTCAAAAAAATCAGCCCCTCTCATTTTCCCAGCCAAGAGCTTTGGAGAAATGTTCTCCTTGTGTGTTCCCCTGTGTGTTCTACTCTCTCAGACTTCTCCATGACCACAAGTCCCTCCCCTCCACAGCACCCACGTGATCTGTCTCTTTCTTAAACCACATCTCCACACTTCCTACCTTCTTTGATGATGCCTCTTTTCTCATTAGTTGTGGAATTTGTTCTGTCAATCTTCAGGGTGATTTCTGGGTATTTAGGATGATTTGATAGTTATCTAGCTGTGTTCTTGGGACAAGATGAGCCTAGGCTTCTCCTACTTTGACACCATCTTTTCTGTCCATCTCGTGGTCTATTTTAATAATCTTGAATTGTAGGTGCAAATTATTTTTTTTTCTTGCTTCATGTTTAGTGTTTTGTAAATGTGGGGGGCTTGGGTTAAATTCCATTATTCTGCTATCCAAAAGTTCTTCTAATTTCACTGGTGACTTACTTTGGGGATAGCATATCTTCCTCAAATCATGAAAGTTTTAAATTTTTATTTATCACTTTATTGAAGTGAAGACACTTTATTGATCATTTTATGTATCTTATCAAGGGCATGTGGTAAGATATTTCATAACCTTGCATTTCTAGAGTTATTCTTATTTTGCCATTATATATGTGCATTTCTAGAATTATTCTATTTTGTCATTATATGTGTGTGATAACCTGGCTAGGTATGAATTTCTTTGTCAACCATAAGGGTTGATTTTATGTGTCAGTTTGACTGGACCATGAGGGTACCCAGATATTTGGTCATACATTATTCAGAGTATGTTTGTAAGAATCTTTATAGAAAAGAGTAACGTTTGAATCAGTAAATTAAATAAAGAGATTGCCCTCCCTTCTGTAGGTAAGTCTCATTCAATCTGATGAATGTTGAATAGAACAAAAGGGCTAACATTCCCTTGAGTAAGAGGGAATTCCTCTTGCCTACATGCTTTGAACTAGGACACTGGTCTTTTCTGGTCTTTGAACTTGAACTAAAACATCAGCTCCTCTTGGGTCTTTAGCCAAAAGGGTTTCACTGAGATTAGAATTTACACCACTGGCTTTTCTGGTTCTCAGGCCTTTGGGCTCAGTGTGGAAGAATGCTGACACTCTCTTAGGCCTTTAAGTCTTCAGACTTCTCAGCCTCCATAATCACATGAGTCAATTCCTCATAAAAATACACACACACACATATAAAATATGTGTATATTATATATGTATATAATGTATATATCTATACCATATATAATACATGTAACATATAACATTATATCAATTATAATTACATATATGTATATTATGTATAACATAACACAATTATAATAATGGCACAATATAATATAATTAAATAACATACATACTATATATATTGCATATATTTTATATATATACATCAAATATGTACACAAGAAACTTAGAAGTTTTTGAACTACTCTAACCCATATATGATTACCCATCATGGATATTCTCTAGTTTTTCTTGATGCTACTCTTAAAACTGAACTCAGCACTTATAAAGAGATAATGAATATATATATATATGTGTGTGTGTGTGTGTGTGTGTGTGTGTAATGTGTGTGTGTGTATTTCTGTTTATCCAGAGAATCTTAAAAAGTGGTCAACTATCAACTATTTCTGTAGAACTCTGTAAAAATTTGTCTCAATATACTTCTGAGATATAGTTCTCTAGGAGAAAAGTCAGAATCCAATCTGATTTATTTTAATCCACAGAGGTAATATAGGTAATTTGAATTCTTATAAGAATATTTTAATCTTGTTTAATGATATAAAAAAGCACATATTTTTGTAGCAAAATTATTACCCCATCTTTATTCTCATCATCTACAGAGAGAAGCATCATACACAAATTAATATTTAAATATGTCTATTCTGAAATTAGAACAAGAGAGTCTTGAATCTACTTGTTAGAATTGAAAGAACTTGAAATATATATAATAATGTTTAGAAAAAATAGATGTAATATTAAAGATTGATTTGGGAAAGTGCAAGGATAAGAATGAGGTCTGGTGAGCAATGGAAGAAAGGGTAATTTCTGGAGTAATAAAAATACATAGATGGAATTTTCATTAAATTTCTTGTTATTTAGTATAAACACTCCTATGTATCTATGAAAAATCTTCAAAATAACTACATTTAGTTGATTGTCTCTCTATCTGTTAGTTCAGTTTTAAGGTTAGCATCAAGAAAAACTAGAGAATATCCGTGATGGATAATCAATCATATATGGATTAGAATTGCTTGAAAACTTCTAAGTTTCTGTTAATTTATTTTTAATATAGATGTCCAAATAGCTCAGAATTTTTTTCTATTTTCTTATTTTAGGCTAAATAACAGCTATAAAATCCTAATCCTGGGTCCTGTGAATCACTTTATATGACAAAAGGGATCTTGAAGATGTAACTAAGTTAAGGAACTTGAGATGGAAAGATTATCCTTGTTTACCTTGGTAGAACATAAATGTAATCACAGAAGTCCTTATAAGAAGACACAGAAGGAGGTTGAACAACATAAAATAAGGCAATGAAAAGACAGAAGCAAGTATTGAAGTGATGTATCCACAAGCCAAGGAATGCCAGATTCCACTGGGAGTCAAAAAAGCCAAAGGACAGATTGTCCTGTGGAGTCTCAAGAAGGAACCAGACCTTCTGGCACTTTCATTTTAGTCCTGTAAGACCCATTTTGGACTTATGGCCATCAGAATAATAAAATAATTACCAGAAATGACAGAATTAGAAGGGTATCATTCTAGGAAGAAGAAAAGCAAGTGTATAGAACAAAAACTAGAAATGAACCCAGCATACTGTAGAAACAATAAAAACACAGACATGGCTGAAGTATACTTGATGAGTGGGACAATGTAGCAGAATAAAGTATGAATGTTAGGTAGGGACCAGCTTCAGCACACCTTTGTCAATTAAGGTTCGTAAATTTAGATACTTTTCTTTAGCAAATAGAAAGCAGAAAGAAAAGACAAATCAAGACAAGGCAGGACAGGACCACACAGGATAAGATAGGACACGATGGGAAAATATTAAAATAAACAAGAAAATTCAAGACAAGGCAAACAGAAGAGAAAAAGAAATAAATGCCTAGTAGACATTTTAATAGTATACAATATTGAATTTGGAAGCACACAGAGAAAACGGATGGCAAATACAAAAGCATTTTTTGTGGTTCAAGAAAACTTTGTGGAGTTTTAGTCCTGCCTTTATCATTGTTAGAATATAATTAGGCATGTCTCTTGCTGTACTGCCTGCATTGAAAGTAAAACTGCAGCTTCCTTATCTAAAATAAATAAATAAATAAATAAATAAATATATCTGCTAGCCATTTTTATGTCTTCCTTGGAAGACATGAAGTATCTGTTCATGCCTTCTGCCCATTTTTTGACATGATTATCTGTTTTTTTGGGTGTCCCATCAACAGATGAATGGATAAAGATGTCATCCATATATACAATGAAATATTACTCAGCCATCAGAAGGGATGAATATCCAACTTTTCCATCAACATGAATGGGACTGGAGGAGATCATGCTGAGTAAAATAGGTTAAGCAGAGGAACTCAATTATCATATGGTTTCACTTACTTGTGGAACATAAGGAATAACATGGAGGACCTCAGGAGAAGGAAAGGAAAATAACAATGGGGGGGCAAGATGGCAAGAAAATTAGGAGAACCTGTTTCATCTGGTCCCCTGAAATGAGCTAATTATCTACCAGGACACTCTGAACACCCATGAAATCAGCCTGAGATGTAGGATTACACACTTCTGGATCTCTGTGGGGCAGAAGACTCCAGTGGAGAGGTAAAGCAGAGTGGGAATTATTGGACTGCTAATGGAGGGTAAACAAAAGGGGGAGGGAGCCACCAGAAGTGACCCATTGGAAAGTAATACCCCAATACGAGAATGCCCTGTGATTGGGGACCAGCATTAACTTGGAGTCTGGTTAAAAGCACTCAAAAAGAGCAAAAGATCTTTAGGGGAAACTGGTGGAATCGGGAGGTCATGGGCATGGGCCTATGCCCATGGACCCAAGACGGCCACCACCAGCGACCACCCATGCCACAGAGAGTGCAGTGAAGCCTCCCGGCCATGGTACCTGAGCTGCTGGTGTGTGTGAGAGAGTCTGGTGTGGACGCCAGCCAGTGCTCTCTAAACCACAGCCTTTTGCACTCTGTATGTGCACTGTGTGAACAGGGCCTGCACTGCACTCCCCACCCTCCCCTGAGAGAGCTCCATCCCAGTGCTAGCTAGTGGTCTCTAGTAAAATAGAGACCACAGCATAAAATAGAGACCACTGGCCAACAGTCTGAACACTCCCTGCCCAGGTTTGAAAATCTCAGTGCACTATCTCTGGTTGGGATCTGTCGGGCAGTCTAGACCCCAGGCAGCAGTCCTGGCAAAGGCAGCCACTGGAGGTGGGCTCCCTGGACCAATATCACTCACAGTATTATTAGCAAGGGGGTGCAGAGACAAGTGGGCACTTTGAACAACTGCTGAGACAGTGGCTGGGGATGGGCACACTTACGGGAGTTTGCATGGCTCAGCACAGTTTGCAGCAGGGGGATCTGTGTGTTCTGGACCACCCAGAGGGGACCAGACTGAGGCTTCTCTCTGAGACTGAGGTTTAGGTGCAGTTTGTTTTCCACAAAATCTCCAAAAAGCGGCAAAAACCACCAAAGAACAAAAATCTTCAGAGAACAAAAGCTTGAAAAACTAGTTTCCACAGAACCCAGCCCTTTGATAGGGGGCAGAAGGACTCAACCCAAGCAAGACTGACTGAAAAACAACATGGCAGACCCCTTCCCCAGAAAACCAGTCAAAAGAAAGAAAGGACAACCACCACAGGGTTCCCATAAAACTGTAAAACCCCAATATCGGGGGAAAAGAAGATATTAAGCTCCCATTATTGCCCTAAAATCTTTACATTTCATAGATACAACTTTTATTTTTAATTTGTTCTCACTATTCTTGCTCTTTTAAATTTTTTAACCTGTTTACCATTACTATGAGAGGTTCAATATAACAAATTCCATAATAACCCTTTAACTTGAACTTTTTTCATACATACACCTTAGCTTTTCTATTTTTTTTAATATACATATAGAGATAAGCTTCAAGGTAATCCTCTTTCCCTAATCAATACTACCCCTATATATAAACCAGTTTTAATCTCCCTTTATCGCTGGAAAGTTGAGTCCTTTAACAAAGATATTAAGATACACCCAGGAAGAATCAAAATAATCTTCCTGGCCCACACTGAGGAGTTATAACCACCCTCCCATCTTTTTCTTCTGTCAGTGTTTCTGTATATTTGTTTTTGTTCTGGTATTATATAAATCTTGTACTTGGCTTCATTTTGGCTGGGCTATTTTTTTTTTCCTTGTCTTTTACTTTTGTTGGTCTTTTTGTTTGTATACCTTATAAATCTTACCTTTGGGGCCCATTCTGGCTGGGTCTTTTCTTTTCTTTCTTTTTTTTTTTCTGTCTCTCTCTTTCTCTATCTCCTTTTTTCTTTTTTCTTTCTTTTTGGTGGTGACTTCCAATTGCTTAGAAACATTCATTCCAGGGTGCACCTTGCCTGGATCATGGTTGATATATTCAGCTATACATTCCCTCAACCACCTCTCAACAATGACTAGGAAGAGGAATGCCCAATAGAGGAAAATTCAGAGACTGTGCCTTCTCCATCAGAGCTACTGGATATCGACATAAACAGTATGTCAGAAAGGGAATTCAGGGTAACAATTATCCAGGTTATAGCTAGGTTGGAGAAAACTATTAATGGCAACATGGAATCAATTAGGGCAAAAGTGAGAGATGCCCAGGAAGAAGTTCAAAATGCTATCAATGAGGTCCAATCTAAACAAAATTCTCTAACAGCTAGGGTAACCAAGGTAGAAGATAGAATTAGTGATCCAGAAGACAAAATGATAGAGAAAAAAAAATCAGGAAGAGGCCTGGAACAAACAGGTTGGAAGCCATGAAAACAGAATTAGGGAAATAAATGATGCTATGAAACGTTCCAATGTCAGAATTATTGGGATCCCTGAGGGAGGAGGAGAAAGAAAGAAGACTAGAAGATATAGTTGAACAAATTCTCCTTGAAAATTTTCCCAATCTGGGGAATGGAACCAGTGTTCCCATCCTAGAGGCAGAAAGAACACTCCCCCAAGATCATAGAATCTAGAAAGACCTCTAGACATGTGATTGTGAAACTGAGGAATCATAATTTTATTTTTTTAAATTTATTTATTTGTCAGAGAGAGGGAGAGAGAGCAAGCAAGCACAGGCAGACAGAGTGACAGGCAGAGGCAGAGGGAGAAGCAGGCTCCCCGCTGAGCAAGGAGCCCAATGTGGGACTCGATCCCAGGACGCCGGGATCATGACCTGAGCCGAAGGCAGGCGCTTAACCAACTGAGCTACCCAGGCATCCCAGGAATCATAATTTTAGACAGGAGCTCTGGAGAGCAGCTAGGGGGAAGAGATTCCTTATGTACAGAGGAAGGTCCATCAGAATAACCTCAGATCTGTCCACAGAAACCTGGCAAGCCAGAAAGGGCTGGGAAGACATATTCAGGGACTAAATGAGAAGAACATGAAGACAAGAATACTCTATCCAGCAAGCCAATATTCAAAATGGATGGAGAGATAAAGAGCTTCCAAGATCAACAAGGTTTAAAAGAGTATGTGACCACAAAGGCAGCACTACAAGAAATATTAAGAGGGGGGCTTCTATAAAAGAAGAAGGAACACAAAAGTGTCATAGAACAGAGATTTACAGAGACACTCTATAGAAACAAGGACCTCACAGGCAACATAATGTTAATAAAAACGTGTCTTTCAATAATCACTCTCAACTTGAACAGCCTTAACGCTCCCATAAAATGGCACAGGGATGCAGATTGGATAAAATGACAGGACCCGTCCATATGTTGTCTACAAGAGACCCATTTTGAACCTAAAGATACAACCAGACTGAAAGTGAAGGGATGGAGAAGCATCTTCCATGTCAATGGGCCTCAAAAGAAACCTGGGGCAGTGATTCTCATATCAGATAAATTAGATTTTAAACTAAAGACTGTAGTCATAGATAAAGGACACTACATCATTCTTAAAGGGTCTACCCAACAAGATGATCTAAAAATTGCAAATATCTATGCCCCTAATATGGGAGCAGCGAACTACATAAACTAACTGTTAATCAAGATAAAGAGTCATATTGATATGAATACATTAATAGTAGGGGATCTTACACTATTCTCAGTAACGGACAGATCATCCAACCAGATAAATCAATAAAGAAACAAGAGCTCTGAATGACACATTGGACCAGATGGACCTCAAATATATATAATATATATATATATTTTATATATTACATATTATATTATTATATTATGTTATATTATTATATATTATATATAAATATATTTTATGTATATATTATATATATACATAAAAATGTATATATTATGTATTATGTATATATTATATATATATAAAGAATGAAGAAGATCGATAAACATTGCCCAAACTAATTCAAAAGAAAAGAGAGAAGACACAAATTCATCAAATTATGAATGAAAAGTGATAGATCACTACTAACACCAAAGAAATAGAAACAACCATCAGAAATTATTATCAACAGTTATATGCCAATAAGTCAAGAAGCAACCTAGATGAAATGGATGCATTCCTGGAAACCTATAAAGTTCCGAAACTGAATCAGGAAGAAATTGACAACCTGAATAGACCAATATCTAGTAACAAGAGTGAAGCACTGATCAAAAAACCTCCCCAAAACAAGAGCCCAGTACCTGACGGATTCCCTGGAGAATTCTACCAAACATTCAAAGAGGAAACACCTATTCTCCGGAAGCTGTTTCAAAAAAATGCAAACAGAAGGAAAACTTCCAGACTCTTTCTACGAGGCAGCATTACCCTGATCCCCAAATCAGGCAAAGACCCCACCAAAAAGGAGAATTTCAGAGCAATATCCCTGATGAGTATGGATGCTAAGATTCTCAACAAGGTCCTAGCTAATAGGATCCAACAGTACATTAAAAAGATTATCCACCATGACCAGGTGGGATTTATCCCTGGGATACAAGGGTGATTCAACAATCTCAAATCAATTGATGTGATAGAACAAATCAATAAGAGAAGAGAGAAGAACAACATGGACCTCTCAATTGATGCAGAAAAAGCATTGACAAGATACAGCATCCATTCCTGATTAAAACAACTCAAAGTATAGGGATAGAGGGAACATTCCTCAATTTCATAAAATCTATCTATGAAAAAACCACAGTGAATATCATCCTTAATGGGGAAAAGCTGACAGCCTTCCCTTTGAGATCAGGAACATGACAATGATGCCCACTCTCACCACTCTTGTTCAACATAGTACTAGAAGTCCTAACAACAGCAACCAGACAACAAAAAGGAAATAAAAGGCAATAAAGAATTCAAACTCTCTCTTCACAGATGACATGATTCTTTATATGGAAAACCCAAAAGACCCCACCCCCAAACTACTAGAACTCATACAGCAATTCAGTAATGTAGCAGGATACAAAGTCAATGTACAGAAATCAGTGGCTTTCTTTAACAATGAAAGTACAGAAAGGGAAATTGGTGAATTGATTCAATTTACTATAGCACCAAGAACCATAAGATACCTGGTAATAAACCTAACCAAAGAGGTAAAGGACCTTATTTGAGGAATTACAGAACACTCATGAGAGAAATTGAAGAAGACACAAAAAGATGGATGATCATTCCATGCTCATGGATCAGAAGAATAAACATTGTTAAAATGTCTATACCGCCTAGAGCAATCTATACTGCCAATCCTGATCAAAATTGCACTGGCATTTTTCAAAGAGCTGGAACAAACAATCCTAAAATTTGTATGGAACCAGAAGAGACCCTGCATTGCTAAGGAAATGTTGAAAAAGGAAAACAAATCTGAGCGCATCACTTTGCCTGATATCAAGTTTTACTACAAAGCTATGATCACCAAGACAGCATGGTACTGGCACAAAAACAGACATATAGAGCATCAGAACAGAGTAGAGAAGCCAGATATGGACCCTCAACTCTGTGGTCAAATGATCTTTGACAACCAGGAAAAAATATACAGTGAAAAAAAAAGACAGTCTCTTCAACAAATGTTGCTGGGAAAATTGGACAGCTATGTGTAGAAGAATGAAACTTGACCATTCTCTTAGATCATATGCAAAGATAACCTCAAAATGGATAAAAGACCTCAACATGAGGCAGGAATCTATCAAAATCCTAGAGAAGAACATAGGCAGTAATGTGAAAATGACTTTTGGAACTACATCAAGATCAAAAGCTCTGCACAGCAAAGGAAACAGTCAAGAAAATGATGCAACCCACAGAATGGGAGATGATGTTCACAAATGACAGTACAGACAAAGGGCTGATATCCAAGATCTATAAAGAACTCCTCAAACTCAACACACATGAAACAGATAGTCATGTCAAAAAATGGACAGAAGACATGAACAGACACTTCTCCAAAGAAGACATACAAATGGCTAACAGACATATGAAAAAATGTTCATCATCATTAGCCATCAGAGAGATTCAAATCAAAACCACATTGAGATACCATCTTACACTAGTTAGAAAGGCCAAAATTAACAAGACAATAAACAAGTGTTGGAGAGAACGTGGAGAAAAGGGAACCCTCTTACACTGTTGGTGGGAATGCAAGTTGGTGCAGCCACTTTAGAAAATAGTGTGGAGATTCCTTCAGAAATTAAAAATAGAGCTTCCCTATGACCTTGCAATTGCACTACTGGGTATTTACCCCAAAGATACAGATGTAGTGAAAAGAAGGGCCATCTGTACCCCAATGTTCATAGCAGCAAAGGCCACAACAGCCAAACTGTGGAAAGAACCAAGATGTCCTTCAACGGGCAAATTGATAAAGATATGGACCATATATACAATGGAGTATTATGCCTCCATCAGAAAGGATGAATACTTGACTTTTATATCAGCATGGGTGGGACTGGAAGAGATTATGCTGAGTGAAATAAGTCAAGCAGAAAAAGTCAATTATCTAATGGTTTCACTTACTTGTGGAACATAAGGAAAAACAAGGAGTACATTGGGAGATGGAAAGAAGTGAGTTGGGGGAAATTGGACAGGGAGACAAATGATGAGAGACTGTGGACTCTGAGAAACAAACTCTGGGTTTTGGAGGGGAGGGGGATGGAGTGTGTGGTGAGCCTAGTGGTGGGTATTATGAAAGGAACCTATCACATGGAGCACTAGGTGTGGTGTTTAAACAATGAATTCTGAAACACTGAAAGGAATTATAATAAAATTAAATTTAAAAAATAATAATAAAAAGAAAATAAACAAATGATTGATTTTTATGAAAACATATAAATAAAACACGTTTTAAAAAAAAATAAATAAAAATAAAACAAAAACGAAAATAAGATTAACATCTGACTTGCCCATTTCATTCTTACTGTAAAAATTAAACTGAGGATAACTGTATGTAAGGTGTATATAAAATTATATATAAAAATGCAATTCTAAGAGTGAAGTGACATATAAATAGGCAAAGAGCAAAACTGAATAGCTTGGAGTCTGTAGAAAAATTAAATTGACTCCTAACTTTGAGACTGCCTCTCACCTCCTGTGTTTTCTTAGGAATTAAATAAAATCTGAGTTTCATCTGTTTCCCACAAAATGATAGTAATGACAATTTCTTGAATTACTAAAAACTATCATGCGATAATGTATATAAAACACATAGCACACAGCCTCACACAGATTTTTTTAGTTTATATTAAATAGTTAAATTAGCTAATTAGTTAACTAATTAAACTAAATTATTATTATTATTATTTTTTAGTGATAATGGGTTTGGTCGTAGTAGTGATAATGTGGTAGTAATAGAAGTGATAGTACTAGTAGTCTTAGAATTAAAATAAGACAAGCTGTACTATCATTCCTTTTTTTTTAAGATTTTATTTATTTATTTGACAAAGAGAGATCACAAATAGGCAAAGAGAGAGGGGGAAGCAAGCTTCCTGCTGAGCAGAGAGCCCGATTCGGGGCTTGATCCCAGGACTCCAGGATCATGACCTGAGCCAAAGGCAGAGTCTTAACCCACTGAGCCACCCTGGTGCCCTATCATTCGTTTGATTATGAAATGCTTCAGAATAGTCTGCATGAAGTATATACTATTTGTTTCATATTCTCTTAAAACTAACAAGAATAACATTTTCCATTTTAAGAGTTTTACAATAATTATAGCATAAGTTTGTCTGATTCCAACCAGTCCAATACTGATTTTAACTCCAAAAATTAAAAAAAAAAAAATAATTGAGAGGGGTTAAGCTTACTTTCCATTTATAGGCTTACATACATTGAAGTAGCTTTGAGTACATGAAAGAGCTTCAAATTTGCATTCAGAGTAACATGATTAATAAGCAATACTTAAGTTTACCAATATCTCAATTCCCTCATCTATAAGATGGCAATAATACTACCTATGTTATGTTGGATTAAATGTGGTATAATTTAAAGTTCCTTGAACATTGCTTGGTATATAATCAATAAATAATAACTTTTTATTATGTCTTACTCAAAAATCTGACTTCTATCTGCTATCTTTATTGGAACTGTTAAAGTTATTTTTAAATCAAAATGATTATATGTTCCACATCTACTCTTCCTGAAGAGGAATTGTGTATTTATCATTAGCTTTAGGTCACCCTTCCAGATGCCTTGTACCTTCTGCACCTGAAACAATCTCCAAAATACATGCATTTTATCTCAGATATCTGAAATCATATCAGATGCTTTATTTCTTCAAGTTCAGATTAATGCAATATAAGCACTGAGATTTATCTCAGTTGAATTAGTAATCACTTACTCTTTTTCTGGGCAAATACCTTCATGGTTTTCTGTTTTTCTTGCACCTCTGAAGAAACTGACTAAGCAGGTAGTAATGAAGAAGACAAACTAGTCAAAATGATTTTAAAAATGTGACCTGTTTTCTCATTTTCATGTATGTTTTTCATATTTGGTTTTTCTTCCTCCTTTAGTTTTTCACACTTTTCCCCTTTTGGTTACTTTTTCCAATTTTTTTTTAAAGATTTTATTTATTTGACACAGAGAGTGATTGCAAGCAGGCAGAGAGGCGGGGCTGGGGGGAGGGAAGCCACTCCCTGCAGAGCAGAGAGCCAGATGTGGGCCTCAATCCCATGACCCTGAGCTGAAGGTAGAGGCTTAACCCAAAGAGCACCCAGGCACCCACCTTTCCAATTTCTTTACACTCTTTAAGAGATCATTCTTAGGGTACATTCTTAGGGTATTTTGCCAAAAAAATGACTATAATTCACACAAATTCCTATAGCTATGTTCCTTTTGTTGTTTTTATTTATTTTTCCTCCTGTGATATATATTGCTTGTCTTGTAAAGAATTCATACTCTCAAAGTGCTTCTGTCACACCTGTTTTTTTTTTCCAGTTGAAGTTTTCTTATTAAGATCACCAGAAAAACTGATTGATCAAGCAAAGCTGGCTTTATTAAAATTTCTAGGCAGAGTACAACCTTTCCAAAGTCTCAGGAATGTCTCAAAGGGGAAGTTGGGCAGAATTAGTGATATTTGGTAAAATGGATAATTTGCTTAAAAGGTGGTGAATTCATCTTTGGAACATGAATCTATTTAATGTTATGGTTAAATCAGTTTATGCTCTTATCCTGGAAAATATGGCCTTAGCAAGTTGCTTTTTAAAAAATTTTAACTCAAGTTATGTTGTATTGTTTGTTCAGTCTATCTGTTTTGTGAGTCATGGTACATTTGCTTTCCAAATCTGGCTTTTGTTCTATTTCTCACTCCTTCCCCCAACTCCCTTCTTCTTCCTTCCCTGTAAGAGAGAAAAATACTATTAATTAATAGTTGAAGAATTATAAGCAAATCCATGTCTTTGCTAGTAAGTAATAGAAATAAATCTGAAACATGACTCTAATCCAAATACTCTCTTAGCTATTGCTAGTAACGTTCCTAAATATGTTAGAAAACATATGTTTAAATGATCATTTAGGCATGCATGTTTTTTTCATAAGAAATGGTGAAAATTAAGACCAAATTAAATGATTGACAATATATATTATACTGGAATATACATATGGAAAATTTATATAGAAATTTCATATATATGGAAAGATCATGATCTGAGACTATTTTATTATATCTCATGGTCAATACATAATTTCTTCATGACTGATTTTTCAGTGTTTTAAATGCAGACCTTAATGGTGTAGTAAAAGCTCTAAACAGTTCTCTCACTGGTGTCATTGTTACTTTATTTCAAATCATATAAGTTGTGAAAAGAAAGGAAATTTGTGTTGTTATAGCTTTCAAATGGAATTACAGGGCTCTCTTTTAGAAAAGTAGATATCATTTATTTGAGAAATATCATTCATGAAGTTAAAGTACAGGAAGTAAGGAGGAGAATTGGATTAGAAATGAGCAGATAAGTTTTCCCCACTCCCTTGATGTTACTGGAAGCAACATGATAAGTGCACAAAGTATTTGCTCAAACTATACAATACTCCTGTGCATGGAATAGTGTCCCTAAAAGACAACAACAAACTTTAATATTAAAAACAGAAGAAATGCTTTTTCTGTCTGAAAGCATTAAAGGTGTGTGTTTTTTTATTAGACAACTCTGTGATTTCACTCCACGAGAGATCTGTAAAATAAATAAATAATTTATACATTACAAAATAAAGATTAATTTGGTGAATATAAATGAAGGAAAATAATTATTCAGTTACTTTGCATTTAATATTTTAGAGTCTCTCTTCCAATAAGTTAGCTGTAACTTTGCATATTTTTTTCTGAGGGAATGTTGGTGTCCTAGAATCAGAAGCTAGTTCAAGTCAATGGTTCTTCCTATAATTTGTAAAAAAGCTAAAAATGATTAAACTAAATATACTAGAAACTTCAAAGAGTAAAAGCAAAACTAGGAGTGATTTTTAGGAGCAGGAATGAAGAGACAAAGATTCTCCAAACTTGAAGAGTGGGAACTTGCTAAGCATTTAGTATGGGGTCTTTGGAGAGTTGGAAAGGCCTCAGAGCAGCTCTGTGAGTGGTGCCTCAGGAGGGTGGAACCTAAGCACTCAAGTGTCTGATCTTGCCAATATTCCCTGGCTCCAAGTTTGGTGTGAAAGTCTGAGAAACACTGAATCTCCAGGCATACTCAGATAAACTAGGGTAGCCAATCAGTACTCTGACAGTGTGTGACAATCTGGAGGAATAGCTCTGGAGGAAAACTTAATAATCTAGGAATGAATTTTTTACTAGTCCTCAAAGATGCAGAGAAATCACACTCAAAGTTGGGTTAGTTTAACATCTACCTGAAACCAATAAACAATGGATATTTATATGACACATGATGTTTTTACCTTCTGGGGCAAATGGACTCAGATACACATAGAGAACTAGAGATCTACAGGCAACCTTCGAAGAAATATTTAAATTTTATAAGGTATGAACAAAGATTCTAATATCATATCTTGTGCTATGGAACATTGTTTCAGTTCCACTGAAGTAAAATATATCCTGTTATTTCTAAACACACATACACACACATACAAATGGCCTTTTGCAGTCCCTAGTGTAAGGCCACCTCTGAGTAGGAACTATAAAATACCATGAGAAACACCAAAACCATTTCAATGGATTTAGGAAAAGTGTTAAATTTATTGGCCACCTCAGGCCTAAAATTAAATCCGGTGTTTGCATTTCAATGGAGAGCTAAAACTCACTGAGAATGAGAGATGTACACTGGTAATTTTAAATACATTACAAATCCACAAACCCTTAATTTTCTCTCATCCTTACTCCTCCATAATTTCTAATCAAATCCCAAAGTGGCATCCTATGTAAGTATAGGTCTTTTTTAAAATTCTGAATAAAAAGCAGTATTATTTATTTTTACAAATAAGAAATCTTAAATGATACAAGCTTAGCAATATATATATTCATAGAGGGTGGGAATTCTACAAAATTTTCAAGTCATTTCATTCAATACACATTTATTGAACATATAGTAACTACACTCTGGGGGATGTAAAAATAAATCAGCTTGAATTCCCTCCTTAAAAAATGAAAAAACACAACAACAAAAAAAAAAATCACCTGCCATTAGAAGAAACCATAAAGAAAATGTCATAAGAGTAGTGGAAATATACTGCTATCTTATAATTATTTGTTTTTTTCCCTTGTAAGTTACAATTTCCTATTGGAAATCTATGTTGGAAAATTTCTCCAAAGAACAGAAAAACAGCAGCTCCATTAAGCTTGGACTACAATCAGTCTCAGAGAAAATCTTTGGGTAGCTCCTGAAGCCAGTAGTACAAAAATACAGGTTGTTCATCCTGCAAGATGCTAAGTCGTTCTGTTACCTATAGGAAAAAATGTAAAATATAAAAGGAGATCCTTGCTACATTTTTATCTTTTTTTGGATCTCTAGAGGTATAGCAAGTACAAAATAAACACTGTACCATATATGTTGTTCATTTACAATCTTTATGTATATATAAGTTTTTAATACCTATTTTTATCATTGCTATCCTGAATGCCTATATGAGGTTCCCACCAGAGCTGATGATTATTTACTTTACAACAAATACCAAATGTGTGGTTCCCCAATTTCTCATCCCTAGGGTGATACAGAGAGAATGCAAGGAGTCTGTAGGCAAGGAATGCTGAAAAAAAGAATCTAAATCTGGGCATTTGTATACATGTTATTCCCTCCTCTTCTTGAAAGGAGTGGGGAAAAAAAAAACCTCTGTTCCTTGGATAAAATCTCGGTTGCTTGCTCTAACCCTTTAGAATATAAATACATTTCTCCAGGGGATAGATAAGTCCAGTGTCTCCTGTTCTACAACCTAGAGAAGTGGTCTCCAATGTCACACTCCCGTCTCTTCACCAATGTTAAAACATATGTCTGGAGTTAGGTGCATTTCTCTGGAGCTTTCTTATTAGCTACACATAGAATTTTAAATTAACTATTAAGTCTTGCTCTTTTAGTCCAGGTCCTATGTTTCAGTAATATTTGTTCAGAGACACAAAAATGATGTCTCTACAATTCTATAGGTTCATACTCACCTGGTCCCCATGAGCTCTTTTAATTCTGTACAAGAATTATTTTAATTGGTCTAATAGTATTAATGTAAATTTTTGACAAACTGAACATTAATGTAAGGTCTGCTTCTAGTAAAAGCATGTTAAAATCTTAGTAAAGGGATAAATAACATAAACCTAAAGGACAAAGAGAATGCAGAAAAAATAAACTAGAAATAAAACAACAACACATTTTTTATATTTTTAAAGATTTATTTATTTGACAGAGAGATCACAAGTAGACAGAGAGGTAGGCAGAGAGAGAGGAGGAAACAAGCTCCCCGCTGAGCAGAGAAACCCAATGTGGGGCTCGATCCCAGGACCCTGGGATCATGACCTGAACCGAAGGCAGAGGCTTAATTCACTGAGGCACCCAGGCGTCCCACAGCACATTTTTTTTAAAATGAAACACAAATGGAGGAGTGGTAACTGAGTAGAAAATCTACGTATTTTTTAAAGATTTTATTTACTTGACAGAGCAAGAGAGAAATATTGAGAGCACAAGCTGAGGGAGTGGCAGGCAGAGGGAGAGGGAGAAGCCAGCTCTCCAAGGAGCAGGTAGCCCTATACAGGGCTTGATCCCAGGACCCAGGGATCATGAGCTGAGCTGAGGGCAGACACTTAACCAACTGAGCCACCCAGGGACCCTTAGAAAACCTATGTATTGAAGAAAATCGGGCTTATGTGGCTGGCAGAAGACACAATTTCACTCATGTATGGAATTTAAAAAGCAAAATTGATGAGCATGAGGAAAAGGAAGGAAAAATAAAATAGGATAAAAACAGAGGAGACAAACCATAAGAGACTCTTAATTACAGAGAACAAACTGAGAGTTGGTGGAGGGGAGATGGGTTGGGGATGGAGTAACTGGGTGATGAGTATTAAGGAGGGCACTTGATGTAATGAGCATTGGGTGTTATATGCAACTGATGAAACACTAAATTCTACCCCAAAATTATTAATACACTACAAGTTAACTAACTTGAATTTAAACAAAACAAAACAAAAAAGGCTGTAGTGCTGCTTAAATATAAAGAAAAGATAAAAGCTCATGAAGTTGTATAAAAGAAGATGATGGCACTAAGCATTTAAAATTAAAGTACTGGGGCGCCTGGGTGACTCAGTGGGTTAAAACCTCTGCTTTCGGATCAGGTCATGATCCCAGAGTCCTAGGATCGAGCCCTGCATCGGACTCTCTGCTCCGCAGGGAGCCTGCTTCCTCCTCTCTCTGCCTGCCTCTCTGTCTACTTGTGATCTTTGTCTGTCGAATAAATAAATAAAATCTTTAAAAAAAAATAAAAATTAAATTAAATTAAATTAAAGTACTGGGGGCGCCTGGGTGGCTCAGTGGTTAAGCCTCTGCCTTCGGCTCAGGTCATGATCTCGGGGTCCTGGGATCAAGTCCCTCATCGGGCTCTCTGCTGGACAGAGAGCCTGCTTCCTCCTCTCTCTCTCTGCCTGCTTCTCTGCCTACTTGTGATCTCTCTCTGTCAAATAAATAAAATCTTTTAAAAAAAAATTAAAGTACTGGTTCAAAGTCCATTTAACAAAAATACCTTATCTAGCTACTAGTTCTATCTTGAGGATGCAGGTAATGAGCATTGTCTAATTCCAGAAAATGATAGACATTTCTACCTCTGAAGATTTTGGAACAAAAGAATAGCACTCTTCTTAGGTTCTAGTGTAAAGAATGGTAGCTTCATTACACTATTCTAGTCTAAAGAACAGTATGCAGTTAACATATGCATCCTAAACAATGATACCCCAAGACTTTGACAAACCTGCTCCACACTTCACTGTCTCTGCCCAGACAAGATAACTTAGTCTTTCTCATTAAAGATTTACATTTACTAAATGTAAATAGCCTCAAGAAAACAAAAGTAAAAATATTGACATTTTGAAGTTCTCCAAGTAAAATTCTTCTACAACTCATTTACCTTGTTAATGAATCTTGCTTATTCCATATTTTTTAGTTTTATACTCTTCAATATTATTAGACAAAGTGTGCCAGTATTTTAGGATGTCTTTTGAAAAGAAAGTGGAAAAAAAAAAAAGAAAGAAAGAAAAAGAAGGAGAGATACACAGAGAAAGAGAGGGAGAGAGGGAAGAGAGAGGGATGGTGGGAAGGAGAAAAAAGGAAAGAAAATCAATAAAATTAACTGAGAAGAAACTAAGAGAGCATATAAAAAAGAAGTATATTTTTTAAAACCAATATACTTTTCAAACTTTCTTTATTTATTTGACAAACACATGTTGCTTATCCTGTGGCAAGCATTGTTCTGAAGGTTTTAAAAATATTAATTCAATTAAGAAATGAGAAGATCTTATATATATAAAACAGGAAGCATATACTACAAAAAGAGCATTCATCTTACACTAATGAGATCATGAAAGACAAGATAATTGTATTAATCAAGAAAATACAAATTTCAACTAATAGGAATTCTAGAAAGATAGAGCAAGAAAAATGATAGGAAGAAAAATAAGAAATAAATAGAACAGCCATGTTACTCCAAACTGAAGGAAATAGATCTTAAAATTACTACAGTCCAAAGAATAACCAGTTCAAAGAATAACAAAATCATGTACCATAGAACAAAAATATAAAACTGCAGAACCATGAAAACAAAGAAAAGATTTAAAATGTTACAAAAGGGGGGAAGTAACTATCAGAAAAAGTCAGAAGTTCCCAGTCATGTCAGCACAGAGATTATTCTTTCATGCACACTTTATGCTTTGACCATAGTTCAACAATAAATAAAATATTTTAAAAATGGAATTTAAAAAGTGAGGCCCTCTTGAAGAAGATATATAGCTCCATAGATGGGGAAAAAAAGGAAAAATTTTGGAGGGAGTAACAAGACTGTATTTGCAAATCTATGGGTTTCTGGATCCAGGATCAGGCCGTGGCTGCTGGAAGTTTGATCCTACAAGATCAGAATGGCTAAAAGTGATCCATTTGATTTGGTAGACTAGAATTGGAATCCTTGATTGAAGTTGGCGCCTTATATAAAGGGTTTCTATGGAAAAAGCAGTTGAAAAAATTACTACTGCCAAATATTACATGGAAATGGATATTATCATCTCCTGGGGATGGAGGATATTGGGAAGATACACAATCTCATGATCACAGAGACTGAATCTTGGGTATCTTCATGGGGCGAGAGATCCAAAAGTGTTGAGAAAGTCAAACTTCTGGACCAAGAACCTGAGTGAACAGATGAAGTCAATCATTAATCACTGAATGAGAACAACAGTTATTAGAGCTTATGGGAATTAGAAAATGGCAAGATATAGAATAAACAGCAAACAAGAAAATTATGTAAAATATTGATAAAAAGGCTATACATCTGTGCGAGATTGTGTTTGTGTATGTATATGGTGATATGAGTATGAGGTAAATATGAAAGAATAAATATTAGGTTGTCACTGGATTACCAAGATATAGTACAAGACAAATAAAATAGTAAAATAAAATAAAATACACCAAAGCTGCTTTAAAAGGGCCATGAATACCAACAATATGCTCGTATTCATCCATTTATGTAAAATTATGTAATCATATCTATAGTCATTTATATTTATCCTTGAGATAAAGAAAAATTCAATAATTGGAGTAAAATCTAAACACATTCCTGTAAAAAATTAACTAAAGAAATTATATAGGATTTAATAACAGTAACAAAAACTTAAAAAGAAAAAAAGAAAATCCATGAAACAAAATGAAAGCATATTTATATGATATGAAGCAGATTGTGACAATTTAATAAGCGTTATAAAAAGAAGTAATACTTGAATATGTTCTGGTATTCAATAAAAATGTGAATATTGGGCAAAATACATAAAAATAAATATACACATAGAATCCACGAAATGCAAACACAGTGTATTAGTTTCATATTGCTAACTGTAACAAATTACAACAAGTTTGTTAACTTAAAACAACCCAAATTAATTAGTTTTGAATTCTGGAGGTCAGAAATCTGAAATGTATCCCAGGGCTAAAACCAAGATATTGACAAGAGTTGTGCTTCTTCTGAAGGCTCCAAGAGAAAATTGGTTTCCTTTATTTTACAGCTTGTAGAGGCTACCAGACTGCTTGGCTCATGGTCTTTCCCTTCTTTAAAGTCAGCAATCATATTACTGTTGTCACATTTGCTTCTCTGATTCTGACTCGTCTGCCTTGTTCTTTTACTTGCAAGTACCCTTGTAATTATGTTATGCCCACCCAGATAATTCAGGACAATCTCCCCATTTCATGATCCTTAATATACTCACAACTGCAAAAACCCCTTGCCTTAAAAGGTAATGCATTCATAGGTTCCAGGGACTAAAATGTGGGCATTTGTGGAGTGAGGTGGTACGGGGGCATTATTCTGCCTACCATATATGGTCAAATACTTTTTGTAGTGATCAGAGAAATATGATAGTTTGTTTAGAAAGGGAAAAATGTATATATATATATATATATATATATATATATATATGTATTTAGCAGGTGATTCCTTTCTCATTCATTTTATTCTTTCATAAACTAATTAACTAAGTATATATATACATAATAAGATAACTATAAAAATATTTATTAGGTCAGGCCATGGGAACCATATCAGAATACATTATAATTACTTAATGAGGACTTAGGCCAAGACGGTAACTGTACCTATTACCAACTGTTCTGGAATATGTTTGCCTCTAGAAATGTAATGCACTTGGGATTGATATGTTTGTCTCTAGAAATGTAATGCATTTGGGATTGAGTGAGAAGATAAATTTCCTCACAATAATTTCTGAGTGGAATGTTTTTAGGAAAATATCACTTGAAGCACGGTACGGGAAAGCTCTGAAAAGGAGGATAATGAAGTCTGAGGAAATGTTCATTGGTTAGTAGTTCTGGAATTATGGTCTCCAGGACAGAGTAGGGCCAATAAACTATGGGAGAAGTAACTCAAAGTAGGAGTGCAAGATGAATGAAAAATTCACCAATTATGTAATTATTATCTTTATCCTCAGAAATTACTTAGAGAAAGGACCTCTGATGAAGAATATACTTCTGAATATTAGGGATGGGGATCACCATTTCACTTAAATATTTCAAAACCTGTGACTTGGAATAATGTATTTGGAGATATACCCATAAAGTGTGAAAAATTTTAATACAGTAGCATATGACCCAGGATTTCTATCCTCAGGATGTTTATAATGGGAAGTCCATGGATACATATGATCAAGAATATGTATTGCAATACCATATAGGTAAGGAAACATTGGAAACAACCTAAATATATACAAGAAGAGAAGATATAAATACATTTTGGTATATTTTACCAATGAAAAATTATCAGTAATTAAAATGAATAAAGAATATGTAAACACATGTATATGAATACATTTCAAAATATATTGAATAAAATATTAATAATTACACATGCAATTTCATGCACTTATAGAAAATGTTTTTAGAAACTCAAAAAGCACTACATATTATTTTTAGGTCTATACCTATTTGTCAATATATAACAAGAGTATAAAAATCTGTACGGAATTAATTTCCAGGTTCACAATAATGGTATATATATGGAGAGAGAAAGAAATCTGGGTTTTTAATTGCATAAGTTATATTTGGTTATAATATTTAAGAATATAAAATAAAATGTACCTTAAAATGTACACAAATCCTAAGTAGCCAACTCAATAAATTTACATAAAGAGAGCACAATTATGTTATTATCACTCAGTTCTGGATATAGAATATCAATAGTCAGAAGTTATTCCATCTGTCCTATCTTAACAGCTATTTCAACAGCAGTATAAGAACATAGAAGACAATGGAATAGTGTCTTCAAAAGTCAAGATCATTTCAACCATTCTATTTACTCACCACAGACTTGTTTTGCCTGTTGTTGAATTTTATCTAAATGGCATCATAACGTATGTGCCCTATTGTGTCTGGCTTCTTTCACTGAAGTTCATTTCTGTTTAGGAGATTCATGCTTACTGTGTTTAATAGCAGTATTTTGTTAATATCCATTGCTTTAAAGGATTTTAATCTGCTGCATATTAATATTTATATATTTATTCATTCATTAAATTATTGTACTGTCAAAGGATATCTATGCTGTTCCAGTCTATAGCAGTTATGAAGAGTGTTCCTAGGACTATCATGGTCATATTTTTTGGTGAATATATATTCATATTTACTTTGAATATATATATAGCAGTGAATTTCCTCATAATAGGATATATTACATACTACATACTACATATATACTACAACCTAAATCATACTACATACTACATACCTACATACTACAACCTAAATCATAGTCACAATTTATTTCTCCACAGCAGATAATGAGAGTTCCAGTTCTACATTCTTTCAAACACTTAGTATTATCAATTTTTTAAATTTTAGTTATCTGGGAAGGCTCCTCAAAAAATTAAAAATATAGCACTGCCATTTTGCAATACATACATACATACATACATACAGCACTGATCTTTTGGAAATAAATAAATAAATAAAAGAAATACCATATGATCCAATAATTCCACTACTGAGTATTTACCCAAAGAAAACATAAACACTAATTTGGAAAGATAATGGTATCTCCTTATAGCTTTAATTTGTATTTCCCTATTGAGTACAACTTTAATGAGCTTATTGACTAATGTGAAGAGCCTGCTCAACAACCATTATTCTGTATTATATTTTATTTCCAAAATAACTCTACCATTTAGACAGAAAATTGTGATTCACTAACACTAGTGGGAAAAATAGAATGTTGCTTAGTATTATTTATACTTTTAACCATGCTTAAAAAAATATTTTTTAAAAAGGAAAAAAATCACACATCCAAATCAGAAATTAAAATGGAATCTGACAGGACTTCTACTTCCAGAAAGGCTGAATAGTAGGGACTGGACTTAATCTCCTGCATGAAAAAGAAAAGAAAAGAAGAAAACAAAAAGAAAAGAAGAGAATGGGAAGGGAAGAGAAAGGGAAAAAAAGAAAAGAAAGGAGAAAAAAAAGAGGAAGAAAGGAAAAAGAGGAAAGAAAAGAAAAAAAAAAGAAAAGGAAAGGAAAGGGAAGGGAAGGAAAGTGAAAATAAAATATATGGGCATCCCAAGCCACATATTGCAAGGACCAAGTAAATACTTTCCTATGGATTGGCCGTGGCACTTTATGCAGTACTTGTTCTTGGGTGGCCTCTATACTCTAAGTCCTTGTATATGCTTGCTTTCCTGTCCTTTCAATCCTAAGGTAGTAAAAGTGTCCTTCTATTGCTAGCCCCTAATAGTACACCCTCCATTGTTTTATTTTTTTCCTTAACTTATTCTGACCCTTTTAAAAAGTGTTTATTAAACTTTCCCCAATTATGCTGAGTATTCCATTTATTTCCTACAGGGAACATACATAGACTCTAGGCCATAAAAGATATGAAGCACACCTTTTTTTATTGTTGATATAAACCTTTAAGGTTATATAAGTTTGATTTTTCTGATTAAAATAAGAAAAACAATTTTTTTGAAATTGTATTTTCTCTAGGAAGAGAAAAAATATATAGCCCAATGAAATATTTGTTGAAACATATTTCCAGATAATTGGTGTTTTGCAAGATTGCTTTTGGGTAAAGTGGAATCTGCCTATTAGTTGAAAATTTCAAAATATTTAGAGGGATGCAGTTTAGTTACTTATATAAAATGGAACATGAATGTGATGTAAAAGAAAGGGCGGGTAGAGAAAAGCATGAGTCAAGCTCATGCTTTTGAATATGGTATCATTAAAAATTCAAACTGAAGCATTTTACTAATTTTATTTAACCTTTTTAGCCACTGAAGTTTTGTGTGTGGCAAGGGAGCTTTCTCGTGGCAGAGAAGAGAAGAGCTAGCTCAGAGTTAATTTTACAAATTGCTTTAAAAAGCTCACTTATGTCTTCATACCCTTTAAATCTATAGTCAGAAAAAGAATATAATTGTCAGTCATTTTTTTAAAATTTCAACTATAGCATGTAGATTTGAACTGTATGTACATGATTTCTCTGTGTCTTAGCATTTCTTTCAATTCTTATTCTATCCAATTTTTACATACATACCAAGTTCTCCATAAAAACCCTGAATGGTTCTTTGCTAGTGATTGTCTTATTGATAAATTATAGCTATAGATCCTTTACAGGCTCTGCTATTGTAGAAAATTCCTGTGCTTTAGGGCACAGTTACCAAAGCTTGAAAAGACATTCAGAATAACACTCTGAATTGGGAGGTGGGGGGGAAAGAAAGAGAGAGAGAAGAGAAAGGAAAAGAAGAGAAAAGAAAAGAAGAAGCATTTTTAATCCAGGCCTATACACTGAATATAGGGCTAAGTTTTCTAGGAAAACAGCCAATGATGGAATTTTTTCTTACAGAATGACAAAATCAACTTTCATGGGAAAGAATAGTGAATCAGCAATCACAAACATACTGAACACATAACCAACCTAGACTCTACTACATGATGCGAATATAAAGGAAAAAAAAAAATAAGAGGCAGCGTCTCTATCTCTACCTGGACTAGCAAGACTTTCACTTCTTTATGGATGAGGAGAATTCATGTTAATATTAGTAACCATTCTAATTCTATCTACAGAACCACTGATAACTCAGGGTGAGCATGATAAACGCTGTGACAGAGAAATCACTACCTTGTATATAAAATCATTTCATAATCATTCTAACTTATATTCAGTTATGTTCCAAGCCCAAATGCCTTCTTTGAGGTCTTCAATTTGATCTCTTGTAACATACATACACTGAATCAAGCAATAAATAATAAATCTTGAATACTGAACAAGCAATAAAAATCCTGATGTTCTGTGGCTAAACAATGATTCTTTCACTCTGAACCTACAAATTTACTTATTTGAACTCAATAAGAGGACCTCACATTTTCCTGACACTGTATCTTGTTTAGCCTAAATGTCTTCAAGAAGAGTACAGATCAATCCAGTTGATGAATTAAGTATCTGTGGAAAACATTAGTTCTATTCACCAAATTTTCCTGGTTCTTTACCTTCCTGATTATTATACATCCCCACTCTACTTTGATGAATAAAGTGAGAGTGGAAATAAAGTGTCACTCCTTGGTGTAAGCTCTTCATCACGTTTTTCTTGCTTACTTGAGTGAAGACACAATAGAGAATACCACAGCTCATATATGATAAGAATGAAGCATGAACACGAAATACACCTTTGAAGCATTCAGATACTGTAGACTCTGAAGGTCTAAGATTTTACTCTGCTTATAAGCTAGCAAATTAGCTTGCTACACTTTCATGTACATATACTGACAGAAGAACACAAGACCCCTGCTCCAGAGAAACAGACCATTCATTACTCTTACCAAAATAGCAGTCAGAACAATCCCCCCAATTCCTATAAGGCAAAGGGATGAAGACCAGTTGTTTACCTGTGTGTGCAGGGAGTTGTACTACAGGAAACACAAAATGGGAAGATACTTTTTATATGGGACAGCTGGATAGCTGCCTATCCCCTTCCCTAAAGAAAGAGATCTTATTCATTAAGCAATTCTCTCTCAGGGAAAAGAGGGAGAGAATCTCTACTAGAGTACAGGAGAGAGAAAGCTTTTATCTCCAAATCTCTCCAGAAGGATATACTATCTAGTTTCTGAGGTATGTTTGCTTGTCAGCTACGTTCTTAGCTCAGAAGGCCGGAACTGCATGTTCATGGAGAAATCCCTGGAACAACTTATCTTCCAATACTACTGTGATTTAGGGATCATTTTGTCTAATTTATTTTTACCTACTTATTATCAAAATGTTTGCATAGCCCAGAACTAAAAATTATTTTTCAAGAAAGCAAAATTCTATGACATACACTAAAGACATTTCTTATCTTTATTTTAATAATCTAACAATTTATTAACAACATATGTGAGCACTCACCTTGGCACATAAAATAAGGCAATCCTACACACATGCACACCCCCACCCCCAAAAATGAAGCAATTCTACAACTAGCAGAGGCATTTGAAGGAGTCTTGAAGTCTTGCTAGTCATTTGTATACTGGTAATGGATGAATTCGATCAAAATGTGCTTGGTATAGTGCAAGAAAAATAAAAGGAGTTAAGAAAACTGTCCTTACAAAATAGTTTTGACTTATCTACCTTTAGGTAACTGGATAAGAAGCAGCCAGAGGTGGATTGAATTGTGGAGAAATCTGAAGCAGGAAATAACCCTTTAGATAAATTAAGATGCCCTAAATTTATTTGAACACAAGACCTTTTTTTCTCATACAGCACATATTAAGATCCTGTGGAAATAATGTTCAAATAAAAGAAATTGCAAGATACTGATTAGCATAACCAGATAGAATAACCATTAAGATATAATTCTATTTTGAAATGTGAAAAGAAAGAACACATTTTCAGGGGAAAAAAATGCTCAGGATTCAAGATGAACCACACACAGCAACGTGAAGCTCATTACCACTCTGACCACATGGTTTCCTCCATGAAGTATCTGTTCCCCTTCTAATCTCTCTTTTTCACCTCTAAGATGTATACTGTCACCAAAGCATTATGATTTCAAATCTGAAGATCTATGTTAAATTCATGGTCAAATATACAGATATAAACATCTTAAATACTTCCCTGTGTTAGCTTTGACTGCCTTGCACTCAGATTTCATGCCCATCTTCTTCAAGTATGTCTTCCTGAATCATAAGTACTAAAAGCTAAAAACTGCATTTCCCAGAATACTCTGCAATGAGGATTCTGAATATCAATTAATTTTGCCAATTAAATGTATGCATGTAAGATTTGTAAGGCAACTGTGGTGTTCCTGATCCAAGGATGACAAGGACAAGATCCAGATAAACTGCCTTTCACCTTCACAAGAAGTGAATGATTGAACATCAGGATGTTGAAGACTGGCACTACTCCTATTACAGTAGGACATTATTGAGAACAACAACAACAACAACAACATACATTATATCAAAGCTACAGGGAGATGGACTCCAATGAATCCTGAATAATAACCTCTTCTATTCTTCCATGTTAAAGTAACTGCTTCTTTCTCCTCTACTCCTACAGCTATATAATTTGCACATAAGCCATTCATGTCTGACTCCCACTCCAGATTGTAAAACATTTTGAGCAATATAGGATACTTTAGGGTAGAAGGTTATTGATTGATTTATGTTAAACAAACCAGTGCTGCCAATATCACTAAACACATACGCCAAAAGAGCAGATATGAATTCTAAAGGAATTCAGTCTCTTATAAAGAGAGAATAAATGGATACTGGGTGGTCAAAAAAGCAAAAGCTCACTATACGACATTGAGATTGAAGATTTGCACAGAATAATAATCTGTAGTTTTCTTTTTGGCTTGAAATTTTTCAAAAAAATTGCTTACTGTAATTCTACACATATTAAGAAATGGTAGAGATGTCACATGGAGAAGCAGAACTGGTAAAGAATAGAATCAGGTCAAAGTGTGAAAAAGAGATTACCAAATAAGATAGTTGGTATTGACAGAATTGAGACATAACAATGAACTGTGTTTAAGGTATTACTATTATTTTAATATGTATCATATCCATAATTTAAATCTTTGATAAAAATGGACTTGTGCAGATCCTTCAAGATTCTTCTTATAAGACTTATATCTTAATCCATCTGAACTACTATAAGAGAATATTAGGCTTATAAACAGCTTGAATTTATTTCTCACATTCCTGGAGGCCGGGAAGTCCAAGATCAAGGTGCCGTAGATTTGGTGTCTCGTGAGAGCCTGCTTTCTGGTTCACAGATGGACATCTTCTCACCATGTACTCACATGGCAGAGGAGGCAAGGGAGCTCTCCTGGGACTATTTTTTAAAAGCACTAATCCCATTCAGAGTACTCCACCCTCACGACTTCATCACCTCCTAAAAGTCCAACCTCCAAGTATCATCACATTGGGGGTTAGGATTTCAACATACAAATTTTGTGAATACACAAACATTTAGTCTATCCCAGGGGTCTTCTGCTGATTTCCATGCATTGCCAACTCTAATGACTGACTTACGTCCCAACTATGGGTTTTACCAGTAGAGCACTCAAGCTGAATCTCATCTATTGTCAAAAAAAAAAAAAAAAAAGTTTTAACCTCAAAAAGAATTCTTAAGAAGCCATTTTCCCATGAAAATCAAAAGGGCAAAATATTCATTGGTCTCATTCATCCAAATAAGATAAAGTTCATGGTCTCTGTGGGCTGAGCATAAGAGCTGACAACATGATCTAAAAGTCTTTGGTTTCTTTATGTATAATGCTTATCTAACAGCTGATAATGTGTACTGAGAATGGCAACCCAAGAGAGCAAAGGTTATCTCACCCTTTCTGAGAATCATGGCACAGTCTTGATCCCACTGTCACATTTATTATCCAGACACATAATACCACTCATAATTTTGAGAGAAATTAAAAAAGAGAGAATACTTTCTTCCTAATCCACCTAGTTGGTCAATAATGAGTTTTCAAAAAATATAAACTGATATGAAGAATTTTTCTTAAGATTTTTTAAATGTATTTGACAGGGACAGAGAGAAGGAGTGTACACACAAGCAGGAGGAGCAACAGGCAGCATGAGATGGAAAAAACAAGCTCCCCACTGAGCAAGGAGCCTGATCTGACCTTGAACCCAGAACCCCGGGATCATGACCTAAGTAGAAGGCAGACACTTAACCGACTAAGCCATCCAGGTACCCAGTGATGTGAAGAACTTGAAGCATTTTTATTTGTAGTCATTCTCAGGATAAATAATAGCTCTGAATTTGACAGTGACATGCAGTATACAGTTTGAGAATATCTTTTTCTTAAGAGGCTTAGTAGTATTCTTTGTACATACATTTCTATGTGACTGGACAGTCAAAGAAAAAATTAAGCTTCCTTAAGAGACCTTTTCTATTTAGGTTAACCAAAGAATTTATTTTGTTATTGTAGTGTTGCTTTTCTTTCTTATTGCTTTGTTTCTTCACAACCAACTACAAAGTTTAGTAGTTTCTCTTAGATAAAATTAAATCTGTCATTCTGGAGGCATTTGCACTTTGGGAGGATAAAAACAAACATTCACAGAATTTTATTAAATTGTGTCCCAAGTATTATATTAGGAACCAACTAAATGCTGCTTATTTTTTAAAGTTTTTTTTTTTAAAGAAATCTATCATAGAGAAGACATTTGAATTCAGATGTCTAATTCAGAACTATTCTTCCAAATCCCATAACGCTTTGTACATACTATTATCTTAACACTGATCACAATGAATTATAATAATAAGATAAGAAAGAAGTGGGTCATCCCCATTCCTAACCTTAAACACCATGCTCCTGGAGGGCAAAATCTGTGTCTGATTCATCGTTATATTCCTAATGTCTATGCTGCTCCTTAGCACATAATAAATCCTTCAATACTGGTAAAATGAAGAAATGAACACATCTATTCTATTTTTTTCTTCCATCTACATATTCATCAAGTGTCTACTACTTGCATGGGAATTTGATGAAAACTGAAATATACCCTGATGACATAATTTTAAATGTCCAAATTTTATTTCTGTTACATAATTTTATTAACTTCTTGCTTATTCTTCCAAATGGTTTTATCAAGATACAATAACATATAATTTAAGGTTTTTTTTTCCCCTTCTCTTTTCCATAGTTTCCTGGACACACTGTTTTGAATCTGTCTTTTTTTCTTTTCATGTAATAGTATATCTCAGAGATCTGTTCATATCAGAACACAAAGGAGTTTCACAAATTTTTAACACTTAAATAACATTCCATTGCATGAATGACAAAAAAAAATCTAACAATTCACTTATAGTTTGGTTTTCAGACACTCCCCCCAGTTGTGTGTTATAGCAGATGGCATTATGAGTGAATAAAATTTGACAGGTCATTTTTTATATATGCAATATAATATATGGAACAAATTCTTAAAATCAGAATCACTGGGTCAAAGGTACATCAGTACTTTTTAATTGAGGCTGCCTACTTGCTTTCATGCTAATTCACCCTTCTGTCAGCAATGAATGAGAGTTGACAGTTTTAAGCATCATTACCAAAAGAGTGAGTTATCAAAATTTTGAAATATTGCTGATCTTATAGGTGAAAATGGTATCTCAACATAGTTTTGGTTTCTATTTCTCTTTTAATGAATGAGATTTTGGCATCTCTTCATATACTGAAATATCTTTCCCTTATTGTTTGAGTGTTTGTCCATTTTCCAATTTTGTTACAAGGTAGATGACATTTTGCACGTCATCTTTTTATAGTAGATAGAGGACCTCTGCTAACTGATGTCTATGACAATGTGCTATAAACATTTTCCCAGCTTGTAATTTTGCATTTGATTTTGTCTATGTTGTTTGCATGTAGAAGTTTATTTTTGTTTATTATATATATATATATATATTTATATATATATATCAAAACCAGTTGGTTCTCAGAAGTTTAAAAATAGTGTTCAAAAATTATTGAACTGCATTATACTAGAGTTTTTATGGCAATTATGCTTGAATTCAGTGGTATTTAGCACTCCTGCCAACTGTGAAATTTTATCTAAGAAAGTATTTTGCTGAATAGTAAACCATAAGTACTGCAAACATTTTAATGAAATGGTATTTAAAACAGTGTAAGTATTATTAAATAAATGGAAAATCTTCACATGAAAATTTAACATGAAAACTTGAATTAAATATTTTAATAGTCAATTGTTCAAAATTCAAAAAGAATAAATACAATCATTACTTTATGACTTCACCAAACTTGAGCACCTTATTGATTTCATTTTTCCACTTATTATAAATCTAATGCAGATTTTACAATTATTCCAAAATCAAACCAAAGATTTGCCTGCTACTAGTAGCCACTGTTATATTTATAGCAACAAAAGCATGCTCCTTTAGGACCTTTAAGTTGTTATAACCACAGATGCACTCAATCCTCCATGAAAAAGTGAAAAAGTATATTCTTTTTAGGATACTTTTGAACTGGAACAGAAACCAAGGATAGTCTAGCAATATTTTCTTCCAGTGGTGTCTATGAAATACCTCTGGTTATTTTCCTCCTGTCTCTGCATCTTCTTTGTGTTCCTGTCACCAAATTCACCAAATTTCGTTAAATTATTTCCTTTCTTTCTACTGGGCAGAGCACTTGGTCAAATGCAAGATACCAATAGGCTACCATGCATACAATGCCCCCTGGTGGTCAAACTAGGTCTTCCTTTAGTAGGTGAAGAAAATAATGGAAAGAAAAAGAGGCAATGCTGATCAAGCATACTCTTTACAAGTTAACTTAAAGTACCTACTTTTTTTTAAATTCTGTCATAACTATTACAGTTGATATTCACATAAATCATGGAATTTCTTCAATCTGTCAAAAAAATCCACTTTATATTTTTGCATATCCTCTAAAACAGTTCTTATCATTTAAGGGTGGATTATTAAAAAAAAAAAAAAGGTGGAAAGAAAATCATTAAGAGAATACAGATTTCTAAAAAAATTAATTATGGTACTTGCTGTAATAGCAGGTCCTTATATTAACTGGGGCTAGAGATAAAAGAAAGTAAAGGACATTAAGTTAAAAATAAGTAGGTTGATTGAGGGAGTAGTACTTTCTCCTTGTTAACGGAGTAGCTTCCTGTTTCAGTTCTGGTTGTAGGTATTTATTATCTCTGGCAGCTATGAAGAAGCATAGTCTCTCTCATCAATGAACGTTGCCATGTGTAATTTACTGGTCAGAAGATATGCATTATACTATCTTGAGACACTCTCTAGCTGTTCATACTAGTCTTATCTTTCTATCTCTCACACAAACATATATACACACAACATCTGGAAGAATCATTTTATCATGTAACAATAGAAGAGACAGCATTACATGGAATTACAATAAAGAATACTATCACGTCACTTTTCCTGCAACAACTCAGCATAACGGAATCAGTTAAGGCCAGATTTTTTAGTCTTGACTATGCACTTACATACAAAAGTAGATTTAGTAAAGCAGAGGCGATTTCGTGCCACAACATCCTCATTAACACCAGTAAAAGTTTCATGTCTAAATTTTTAAGTACTATATTTCAAATAGAATCTGCTGTTGCTTACTTTCCAACCCTTTTTTCTGGCCCATTTATTCTTTATATACAGAACTGTGTTAAAAAAGCTGAATGGAATCTCCCTTGGAAATACAGCATGTGGTATGATTAATATAGAACCATGAGGTAAACATGTTTCCATATTTAGAAAAGAAATCCTATTTTCCAGATTCATAAAAATATTTTAGTTTCTTCTAGTATTAAGTATTATTTTTAATAGTTATGCTTCAAATATTGATCCATTATTTTCAGAACACTTAAGAGAATATTGAGTTCTATGTATTTGAGATTGTGTATAGTTAAAACCTTATTATGAACATTCACCATTAAATTTGTATGGTAGGTTCTACTGTAGGAAAGCTTGAAAAGAAATAAAATCAAA
This sequence comes from Mellivora capensis, assembly GCA_004024625.1. Taxonomy (NCBI): domain Eukaryota; kingdom Metazoa; phylum Chordata; class Mammalia; order Carnivora; family Mustelidae; genus Mellivora; species Mellivora capensis. The sequence goes on along the minus strand of PISX010001879.1, from coordinate 130,015 downwards.
TCAGATCAAGATTAGCAGTATGAACCTATAAACAATCTCCAAAATTATTTTTAGAAATTTTTAGATTAACCAAAGACTAAAGTTTCCTCAATGAAGTATTGGTTAGAGATACTGAAGAAATGTTCCAATAAACTTCAAGTGAGTCCTATGTATGTATTCCTACCCAAGGCAAATACCAATTAAGTGTGCTTTAAATGCAAATTGACTTTTCTTTTAGTAGAAAAGGTTAAAGGTTTTAAGAAATACCTCTCTACCTTCTATTTTATTAGAAAGGATGATGAGTTCCTAGGCTCTTGGAAAAACAATCCAAGCTGGAGAAGATTTTTAAATGACCAAAAAGAAAATTTAAAACAATATAACAAAGTTTATGACATAAAATGAAGAAGTACACAGCACCAAGGAATAGAGAAGCAATACTCACATAATGTAACAGGTAAAGAACTTGCACAGAGTCACTAGATCCACAGGAAAAGTGACTAGATTCCTCCAATGTGTAGCAGCAACTCCACAAAGAGAATGATAAAATTTAAAAAAAAAAAAGCATACTAAAGTATGAGTAGGTGTGTTTAATGACTCCTTCTGGAGGAAGATGTGATTTGTGATTTCTTGCTAGAGCATGTATCCAAGTTGTGAAAGAGTGATTCCCATGACTAAATCAAATCCTTTCTGGATATCCATTTGAGTGAATGACATGTTTAAATGAAATACAGAATGAATCTTTAATTAATTTGAATACCTGAATATTCAGGTATAGAAAACAGAAAATGTTAATGCTGTTGGCATTTTACTATATTCTTTTGGTCTATTTTTGAAATGTAAATGGGAATATAAGAAATTTATGTAGTTCACCAAATAGTATTAAGTAAATATTTGCTTTGGGAAAAATGAAACAAGATGAAACCAGAGGAGACAAACCATAAGAGACTCTCAATCTCAGGAAACAAACTGAGGGTTGCTGGAGGGGTGAGCAGGTAGGAGGGATGGGGTTGGAGGGAGGTGCTATGGTGGGTGCTGTGAATTGTGTAAGACTGATGAATCACAGACCTGTACCCCTAAAATAAATAATACATTATATATTAATTAAAAAAATTTTCTTTTCTATACAATGCTAATATAGTAGGTTGAAATGATTTTGTAGACTGAATCTACAGTCTCTAATACACTAGAAATTTTTCATGTGAGCAAGATGTTTAAATTCAGAAAGACTTTGAAAAAATATTATAATGAAACAAAGAGAGCCCAGGTTTGGAATTTGGAGGTGGATTATAACAAAGAGATAAGTTGGAAGGAGAGGAAAGAAATAGGCCAACAATTAGGTAAGATGCTGTTACTTTCAAGAAAAAAGACCTGTAAGAAAATTCTAATGAAAATGTGGCCGGTGAATTAATAAAGTAGTCTATTTATAATTATTTGCACTACCTGATATAAATACTGTACCCAACTCATCAATAATTTCATTAAGATTTCCTATTTGTGACATGTGCAATTGATTTTGGAGATAAAATATTATAAAAGAGGGTTTAATTTCTCATCTGTGTTGAAGTAGGAAAATAAAAACATTTCTCATAGTGGAGACCTCACAATTTGTTTCTTTGGGGGGAATCAGAAATCTAGACGTGAACATGAGAGTGGCTAGATTTTACAATATCTGGCAAAAGAATTGGATATCCTGAAGAAAGGGGATTTAGAAGTTTGAGCCAATTATCTTTTAAGATTCTTCTAATTTTTTGGTCACACAGAATGACAGTTTCACAATACGAACATGTGTCTAATTATTTAATTCAGCAATTGCAAATTTAGTGTCTACTGTATGGAAAACACTGTGATAGGCACAATTATTGATAAGAAAGTCATGATCTTTACCCTCACAGGGTTTACAATCTACTGGGGAAAACAGACTTGGGTCAAACTTTAAATTAAACATACAAATAAAATGCCAAGTTACATAAAAGCAAAGAAGATGGTGCTAGGAAACAGAAATGTTTTAGGGGCTCAGGAAAGACCTCTTGATGAACTAGACAGTGGAACTGACATCATTTTCATTCTTTTCTCCTTATGGATCCAATACCCCCCCCCATATTCTCATTTTCAGAAGAAGAACCTGCCAACATTTTCACTGAGGAAACAGAATTACTCAAAGAAATCCCGTAAATTCTGCTTCACTTCAGCATATTTACAAATACATATCTATATAGCTACATGTAGCTATATAGATAGATAACAGATAGATAGATACTTGCCTTCTCCAGTTATTAGAGAAGAATTTATTCTTCTTTCAAAGGCCAAATCTGTAATTTGTGAACTAGATTCTATTCTTTCTTGACCAATCAAAAATATCACATAAAGTAAATTTTTTCCCAGTAAATCTCCAAATCTTACCTTCCCATCATAATAGTCACATGCTGTTTATTTTGCTACTTTGTTTCTACCAGAATAGTGGAAACACCACAAAACTACTCAACTGTTTTTTTTTTGTTTTTATTTTTTGTTTTTTTGTTTTGTTTTGTTTTAGTTTTTTTTTGTTTTTTGTTTTTTGTTTGTTTTTGTTTTTGTTTTGCTTTTTGTTATGAACACCTCCTACAAATTCTCTCTACCTTCAGTTTACTGAAGAGCAAGGAAGAATTGAAGGAAAAAGGAACATGGGTTGTCCTATTCTGCCCTTTCCATCTATGTCATCATCACTTTCACCACAAGTCTTGGCTAAGACAGGGAAGGATATGAGTAAGAGTACAAGGCTTCTTGGTTATTTTTGTTTCTTAGAACACCATATTACTGCCTGTACATTCAATGCAAATTCTAGTTGGAAAGGAATGCATAGCCTTCCAGGGCATACAACTCCAGTGGATGCATTTTCTGTGGGAATTCAGCAAGCCTTACAGTGAGTACAAGGTTAGTGTACTATAGAAACCAGTGACTCTGAGTTTGGGATCTAATGGAATTCTGTGCTTGTGGGTAATCTGAACAGCTACAAAGAAACAGAGTGGAAAGGAATGACAGGAGGCATGCATACTGTGCTTATCTCCTCTGCTCAAACATATGATCCATTGTTATACCAGACTTACAAAACACAACTTGAAAAATAAAATTATTAATAATTTCAAAACAGCAAAAACAAAAGCATTGCACCAGGAATAGGGTCCTTCTGATCTTATAGCCCTGTGCAACTGCACATGTCATATAGCCATGATACTAACTCAGATGACCACTATATCCAATCCACCAACAAATTTTATTGGTTCTATCTTCAAAATATATAAACAGTCTAATCCCCTTTCACCACTTCCATTGAGACCAAACCATCCTTTACCTGAATTATCTCTCTATCTGACTAATAGACTCCATTATTACAGTCCTATCCTTTTATATCTTCTCTTTATTATATTGTATTCTCAACACAAGTGTGAGTGATCTTTTAAAAATTAAAACTGATCATGTCATCCTTCCACTCAAAAGTTTTTAATGGCTTGCCATCTCATTCAGAGTAAAATCTAATCTTTACAATATTCTAGAAGACTCTATATGATCTGCCCTCCCCCTCATTTTCTGTATGACCTCATCTCTTCAACTGTTCCTGCCTTCCAATTATGCTCAGCTCCTGTGACACTGCTTTCTTTCCTCTTCTTTGAGCATGCTAAGCATGCTCCAAGCCTCTGCTCCTGCTGTTCACACTGATACTCTTTTCTCAAAATATCTTCATGACTCACCTACACAACCTCTCTAAACCTTTGCTCAAGAGTCACCTTCTCAATGAGGCTTTCCCTAAACTATTTAAAATTGTAACAACCCTCACTATAACACTTCATTTATCTTTCTCATGTATTTCTAAAATATTTACTGCCATCTAACATCAATATAATTTACATTTTCTTATTATTACAATAATATGAATACTACGTGGACAATTTTTATCTATTTGGCTAACTGTTCTAACTTTACCCCTAAGGAAATTGCTGGATATATTAGATATTCTGCATTCTTACTGAATTCTATCAATGAATATAATTCTGATTGCTTTGAGGAAACATAATTATAATTTGTGTGTGTGTGTATGTGTGTGCGTGATAGGACCTGTAAATACCTGCTTGAATATGGGAGCTTAAAACTAAGAGTGTTTTAGAGAAGATATTAAAATTGTGTAAGTCAAGAACAACTGCTCCAAACACTGTAGACCAAGAGTTCTTTCTGATTGGATCTAGTCATATTCCTTCTAAAATAAAGCTCATTAAAACTCACAAGCAAAATCAATCATTCAGGACAGAGTTTCTACTTTCAAAACAGTGTAAGGATGGTCCCAATGATGTATTTCATCTCCCTATATGTATTTACATGTATCAAATTTTTAAACATTTACCATTATAGCATGTTACCCTCTATTTTATATGCTAATTTCAACTCCTCCAGAATGATAAAGAAAGCAGATTAGTAGATATTACTTAAAATTAATTCCAGGTTATTACATTTGTCAATTGTAAGTAAACTTATTTGATATGAGAAATATTCATGAGAAGGTTTCAAAATTGTATGTGCAATATAATGCTGTTTGTAAATATGTGTAAAATTTATCCATGCATAAATCTTTATCTAATATGTCTACAATGGCAAACACTATTTATAAATGGTAGAAGTTATTGAAGAATAGAATTATGTGTTTCTCATTTATCTTCTTGATAAAATGCAAATTCAGTTTTCAATAAACGTTATTCTATTGTATGAGCAATCAGATTTTAGGGCCAAGAAGCCTCTTTTTTTTTTAAATTGTATTTTCTTGTGGAGAAAATTTTCTTGAATAACAAAAAGTTTGGGCTACTTAGTTTGATTTTTTTTTGTCTGAAACACTTAAAAATTCTAAAAAGAATAACATTAACATTTAGCATTCAACTTTAGTGCTATTATGAAAGACACTGTTTAAAAAAATCAAGAGAGGATTTTAGGAAAATGTTGGGGATATCAATGACATAATTTTTAAACTTCTCATTTCACCACATGAAATCATACAATATAATGAGACAGCAAACCTGAAAATGATTGAGTAACATTTGCAACAAAACTTGGTAAAAAGCGGGACACCTGGGTGGCTCAGTTGGTTGAGCTGCTGCCTTCGGCTCAGGTCATGATCCCAGCGTCCTGGGATCGAGTCCCACGTGGGGCTCCTTGCTCGGCAGGGAGCCTGCTTCTACCTCTGCCTCAGCCTGCTGCTCTGTCTGCCTGTGCTCGCTCTCTCTCTTTCCCTCTCTCTCTGACAAATAAATAAATTTTAAAAAAAGAAAAAAAAACTTGGTAAAAAGGTTTCCTCCATAAGCCTCCAAATATATGTGTAAAGACAATCACCAAAAAATCTGCATGGTATTAATACTTACTCAGAATGAAGGGGAGGAAATCACAAGGTTTTCTGATAAACTGGAGAATATGAATGAGAGCCCCAAAGAGTCAAGAGGAAATCACTCGAGGACAAAACAGGCCAATGTGAGAACAACAGTGGAAAAGGGAGAAGTTTCTCCCTATCAAAACTGCACATTAATGGAAGGCACAATATAAGGCCCAAAGCAACTGGAACAGTTTGAGTTATGTAAACTCTTGAAGGACACAAACTTATAAAAATTAACCTGGGCATTCTAAAAAGCCAGGAAAACCAATTTTACATTAATAAGAGCAAAAATATGTATTAAAGTCAAATCCTTTACAAAATCATTAGGACATTAAAAAGGTAAAGGCATACAAAACACCCCTACAATGAAAGCACTTCAAAAAACATACCCAAAAAACAAATAAAAAATATATTATTTCAAAATATGCTCAGAGATAATAAGAATAAAACACAGTTTATACAAACATAAGTCAGAATTAGAAAATCTCAGAAATAAGATGAAGAACTCAAGAAGGAATTAGACTTTTAAAAACTGGAAAAGACTAAATCAGAAGAAACATAAGAATCAATAATCATCACAGATAATACCTTAAGAGAAATGTTAGATAAAAATGAGGAAACATTTTCAAATTAAAATGAAATATTGAATAAAAAATGCTTTTTACATTCCTTTGCCCACTCTCTTTCTTCCTGAACATTTTTGGATATAGAATTGGAATTGGAGTTATCAGTATGAATTCATCTTTTTCCATATATAGGGGTAGATGTGGACATAAATATAAATGCAATATAGCAATAAATATATAATCAAATTGTATCTCTCATTTTGTCCATTGTGAAAACCTGTGGATAATTAACACCCAATGATAATAGCCTACCTAATATCCAGCTCTTTCTTTCTAGAAACTGTTCTTTGCTATTAATGTCAATACTGCAAAACTGTCAAAAACCACTGAAATTGACTTGAAGCTGTTCCCTGTTGCCAAATCTTGGAAAATTTGAGAAGTAAAATAAATGCTGATAGGAATGAATTGCAATCCACTAAATGAAATAGAAATCCATAAATCTATACTAATATAAAGATATATATATATATATATACTTTTTTTGCTATAGCTCATTTTCTTTATTTATATTTTAAAGATGTTATTTATTTATCTGAGAGAGAGAGCACAAGCAGGAGGAGGCATACAGAGAGAGGGAGAAACAGATACCCCACTGAGCAGGGAGCCTGACCTGGGGCTCCATTCCAGGATTCCGGATCATGACATGAGCTAAAGGCAGACACTTAACGGACTAAGCCACCCAGGCACTTGCTATAGTTTATTTTGTAAAAAATTATAAATAAAAAAATAAAGTCTGCAAAATAGTCTACAGTTCAGAATGGTATTACATTAGAGGAAAATTGATCAAGGAGCAAACTGACAGTATAAGTAAAACCATTGGCATAGTAATGCAGATGAAGAATCTGAAGCTTTCCTGGGTTCACCATCATTTTAAGCTCTCTACTGGGCAATTACACAATTCAGCAAATTAAACAAAAGTATTCCTCATTGAGTTCCTGACATACTTGCTGCTAAATGACTAATTTGTTTTGGTTAAGAGAAGCAGAGGAAGGTATTCCCCTGTTATGGATTTTTTTACCTGATGAATTTGAGTAGATTTGAAAGAAGATGCTCTTTTTGTACTCATAGCTTTAATTAAACATGAATCAAATGACCTTTTGGCACTTTGACATGCAGGATTCTATGTATGCAACATATAAATATTATGTAGATGTTGACATATAAATATTACAAATAGAAGGAGAGCTAAGGAGAAGAAATCAATGTGATTTAACAAGAAAAAGGCAGTAGCTAAAAAATAAGTAATGCAAAATACAAACTCAAAGTAAATGTATTCACAATGTATGAGAAATCTTAATATCCTCAATATCATATAAATATATTAGGCTAAAAGTATTAGGTTTAATAAAGATAGACTTTATCAGTGTTAGCTCAATCAAATATTAACAAAATAAGATCTTAAACTTTTAAGGGGACCCCCCAAAATGCCTAATATCTGCATTATTAAAGTGACATAAATATGTACTATAAAGAACATCTACACTGTGAAGATATTTTACCTTTTCTTCCCTCAACACAATGACTATATTTATTATTTTATCACTATATTAGAAATGAAAATAAACAGAAGTTACAAATGCATGCCACCTCATGAATACTGTGGAAAAACAGATACATCCACTGTAGAAAGTTAAAAGTGACTTAACTTTTGGGGATGCAATGACTACACAAACAAAGGTCATCAGTGGTAAGATTATTGACAGCACTTGCCAGATGGCATGTATGTATCAATGGAAAAATTTTTTAAAGGGAACATTGGCTGGGATACAGGTGGAAAGAAATCAGAAGATGCCTAAAACCTATACAAACCTGTAGGCTTATATAAAATAAGCCCCAAACTAAGACACTTGAGCAATGTTGAAATTTGCTATTGGGAGGAGATCCCCATTTTACGACGTTTGAACACACTCTTTCTCTTAGTTTCCTGTGAAGGGACAGTATTTTTTTCTTCAGTATTGGTTTTTTCAGTTTTGAGAAAAGGAAAGAAGGAAGGGAGGAAGGAGAGGGAGAGAGAGAAAGAAGGAAGGAAGGAAAGAAAGAGAGAAGAAAGAAAAGAAAGAGAAGGAAGGAAGGAAAGAAAGAAAGAAAGAAAGAGAAAGAAAGAAAGAAAGAAAGAAAGAAAGAAAGAAAGAAAGAAAGAAAGAAAGAAAGAAAGAAAAGGAAAGAGGGAGGGAAAGGAGAAGAGAAGAGGAAAGGAGGGAGGGAGAGAAGGAGGTAGGGAGGGAGGAAGGAAGGAAGAGAGAGAGAAAGAAAGAAAAGAAAAAAGGAGAGGAAGGAAGGAAGGAACCATTTGAGTTAGAAGTGAAAGAATTAGGAGTACATTTTTTAAAGATTTTTTTAAAATTTTTATTTATTTGAGAGAGAGAGAGCATGAATGGGGGGAGCAGTGAGAGGCAGAGGGAGAGGGAGAAGCAGACTCTCTGCTGAGCAGGGAGCCCAAACTGGGATCCACCCCAGGACCCTGAAATCATAACCTGAGTGGAAGGCAGATGCCTAATGGACTGAGCCACCCAGGCTCCCCACAGAATGTTACCTTTTACATATCAGCCTGCCCTGCCCTATGCCTTAATAGGAGCTATTCCCCTGGAATAGATATTTAGAGTGAGTAGAAAATGAGATGACCTACCTACATACGTCTGCTAACCACTTTACATCTCCCTGAGATTCTCTTCCTCTTTACATTAATCCCTGATGAATATTCTTGCAGTCAAATTGAATTCAAGACAATCCTAATGCTGTCCCTGATGCTCATACCTCTCTTATTGCAATGTACTATTTGTTTGTTTGTTTGTTTGTGTATCATTTATTATGTTTCTTTAGGCATTCAGTTATTTCTGTCATAGACAATAAGAATTGCTTTTAAATTGCAGTTTAGGGGGAAGGACCTTCTATATTGAAGTCATCTGGGGTTTTAAAATGCAAATTCCTGGGCGCCTGGGTGGCTCAGTGGGTTGAGCCTCTGCCTTCGGCTCAGGTCATGATCTCAGGGTCCTGGAATCGAGTCCCGCATCGGGCTCTCTGCTCAGCAGGGAGCCCGTTTCCTTTTCTTTGTCTGCCTGCCTCTCTGCCTACTTGTGATCTCTCTCTGTGTGTCAAATAAATAAATAAAATCTTTAAAAAAAATAAAATGCAAATTCCTGGAACTGATTCTAGAGCCACAGGAAGACTTGCAATTATCTTCTGTATAATGTGCTGAACTTTATTCTTACAAATGCTTAGTGTTACAGCGTCACTGCTATAAGTTCTTTAATTTACCTTTGTCTTTTCCAACTCCTGTCAACTCTTGGCTTAATCATTACTAATATATAGCCTCAGCCTTACCTAGTTACTGATTTAATTCTGAATAAATTTTCAGGATATCAGGATATCCTCAGACTTCATCATCCTGGGCAGGCTGATGATAATCTTGTTGTAAACCTTGCTCCCTAGGAGCTATTTTCTGACTGCCTTCTACTGTCTATTTATGCCTTACTTAGGATCCTGTTTCAAAATAGACCAAATGGAAACACACATTTTGCTTGACTAATGCTGTGCTCTAGAAAATCCTATTGCATATTTTATCCATCAAGGTGAACCATATTAGATCCTGAAGATAGCTTGAATCAAGCCCAAATGTGTCACTTCCTTTTAATTACTCCAATAAGACTTTTTCTTCTAATAATCAGCCAGCTGTATACCTAAGACTCTTCTTTAGTGCCCCAGTCCTATTCAAAGGTATGCAATTTTACTTCTTGCTGTACTCACTAACACTCTATATGAGTGGAAAGCCTAGCTTCTTGTAAAAGATGAGAGAGGGAAGTCCTATCCTCACTGAATGGGGGCATTTAAGGCAACATTACCACAAGCCTCAAAACAGTTTGTTCCCTTTTCTTTTCACCTCTCTCCCCCATATGCCTAGACAGGATGAAACAGATGCTCATTAATTCTTAAAATTCCTTTAAACTATATAATATACACTCTCAGTTTAGTGAGATTAAAAAACATGGTAGTTATATAATTTGTAATGTGTCCAGAATTAATCAATAGATCCAAGGCACTGTTTGCAAGGTAGGCAGTCAGGCCTGAATTTTTTTTTTTTTTTTTTTACCAAAAGCTTGAAAAGGAAACATTTCTCAAGTTGCCATTGGTTGTCATGATCTGAGCAAACAAATTGTATTGTTGCACAATGTCAATAGCCCACATTCTATGCCTTGTTTTGCTTTTAACAAACTGTGAAAAGACCAACAGCTGTTACTGAGCTAAGAAGAACTAAAGGATTTACAGTAGGTGGTACCACCTGTGCTTTTCTTATTCCACCCTTAAAAATCTGCTACTTTATTTTGGAGCTGGGTGGAGAATATGGCAGTGACTCAATGTCAGGGGGAGTGAGTAGTCAACTGTGGATCAGTTCTGATAAGAAGGAATAACATGATCTTTATAAGTCACAACAATGTGTGTTGATGAATATCTTCTTTTGATTTTGCTTTATCCATTTCAAGAATCTAAGAAAAGACCATAAATAAAAAGCAAATCTGAATTCAGCTGACTTAACTGAATGAAAGATTTACAACCCAGATAAAATGCAAGATTCTGTATATATGCAATTAATGATCTTAACTATTTCATGCTTCATTTTAGTTTCTTTACCTTAAAGACTAGAAAAAATACACTTGCCAAGTTACTGCCTACTTGATCCTGTAGCTGTGGAATTTTAAATTTAAACAGGCACTTGGTGAAACATGTCTTCTATTTCCAAGTAAAGTGTTTTAAGAGATTATGGAAAATAGAGAATTAACTCATTTGAGGACAAAAATAGTTTTGAAATTTGGTAGCTTGAGTTAACCAACACTCATATATGAAGTTTCCCCTAAATGCTAAATTTTAAAATATTATATACAGAATAATTTAAGTCCTATAATATAAAGTAAGCCTTTGTCAAAAGCAAATGCATTGAGTGCCTCAACTGAATCAGGGGATCCCTACTTAACTGTGAGGTGATATTCCTGTATCTTGCTTTTCTAAACTAATCAACATTATAGAAATCCAAATAGAATTTAGCTGTTCAATGAAGAAAGCCATGAGGTGATAATCTCTTGTCATCGTTTTTACAACTCTTCACATTCCCCATAGTTAATATGAAAATTTGCTTAATACTAAGCCTGAGAGGGACCTCAGTTCCAAGGATTTAAAAAAAAAAAAAAACAAAACCTTTAGTGATTTTTTTTAAATTTATTGATGAAATGGTAAATGGCAAGACAGGCAGGGAACTCTAAGACAAAGGAAGCAAAGCATTGAAGTAGGGACTTCTGCATCCAGTGATACCAGAATCCATTAAGCATTCCTATTCATTTCTTCACATTGTTCTCAAACCTTGTTTCAATTCTATTTGTTTTCTGAAGAAAAATTTCCTGAATAAATTATCTGTCAATATGGTATATTCCAAACCCACTTATTTTTAACAAACTTTCTTGCCTTCTAAAGCAAAGAAGGAAAAATAATACTCTAAGACAAAATATATATGTCTTGAAAACATTTCTCTTTAGATAAATTACTCAAAATTCAGCCAAGGACTGATGGTGGTTTTTAATTGCTATTTAGAAAAACATTTGGACCTACATGGGCATATTAAATATAAGTCTTATTTATAATATTAACAATAGGTTTATTATAATATTAACAATAGGTTTCATTTTAATCATGAATAGAGTGTCAACTCAAAGAATGGCCCAAATTTACTCAGTCTGAGTTCTTGTTGTTTTTGTTATTCATCTCACACTTCTCTGTTAGTTTCTGCTTGTTACCTTTTTTGTTTTTTAAAGATTTTATTTATTTATTTGACAGAGAGAGCACAAGTAGACAGAGAGGCAGACAGAGACAGAGAGAGGGGGAAGCAGGCTCCCTGCTGAGCAGAAAGCCAGATGTGGGGGCTCGATCCCAGGACCCTGAGATCATGACCTCAGCTGAAGGCAGAGGCTTTAACCCACTGAACCACCCAGGTGTCCCTGCTTGGTACCTTTCCAATATAATATTAATAAATAATATCATATCCAAATAGTTCTTAATTATGCTAGCACATTCTTTATTAATGGGGTGTTTACTCATAATGTTGTGGTTTTCTTTCCAATCCGGTGGCAGTGGGACACATTTTTCCCTGTAGAACATGTTGGCAACAGTGCTATCACACACACACAGAAATTTTATACTATGGTTACCACTTTAGATGTTGGTATGTAGCAATGAATTTGCTCTAGATAGCTGTCAAATCTCTTTCTCTTATCAGTATTTGTCACATTCAGGGCATAGTCACTAATGTTGGTGGCACAGTGCTTAGATGCAGAGTGTGAAGTTTGGGGATTTTGTGACAAAGGACTGACTGTCACACTGACAGCTGAGACCCATCACTAGGAATAGGGAACATCTCCCTGAAAACTGCATAGTCAGAGTTATTCTTCATAAGCCCCCCCTTTCCAAGAATTATCCAATGTAAAGAACAGATCCTTCAAGTATTTTATTATTGTTTTTGTTTCAAAAAGAACGTCAGGCTTTCCTTTACTTGTCTACAGTCACTTTTGCTGACTTGAGGAACATATGGCAAGTAGACTGATATGTCTGATAAGCTCAACCCTGAAAAATGAGAAGGAAGCTGATACCAAAATGCAGACTCATGAAAAATACTCCCGCAAAAAATCAATGTGGAATAAAATAAAAGTAGATAAATGAAGTCTCTAACTAAGGACTAAACAGGAAGCATTTACTAGGTGGAATAAATTACAAAGGAAAAATATTTTGAAAAGATAAGTCACAAAATCTGTGGTACAAAACAGGGTGGAAGATAAAGAGGGCAAAGTAATTAGGAGTCTCTATTTTACAACTGATGAGGCCACAAATGAAACATGTTCTTCCCAGAACTATAACAAAATTTAAGTGAATATCTTAGGTTACATCTCAGTCCTCTTGGACTCTTGTCCAAGTTTTTCTTTTTGGCAGAACAGGCTACACCAAGTTTTAGTAGATGACTATCAAATCATATTTTAGAGAGTGCCTAGTCTGCCTAGAATGGGAAAAAGATAAGGCCATTAATTATAAAGTGAAACCACTTAGCAACCCAAGAATTTTATTTCTGATACTGAATGTACAGTTGACAATAGTCATCCCTAAGAGCAGACAGCATACAATTTCATCTAGAAACAGGAAAGTAGATGTGCTTACTATACCTTCTTACTACAGAATGCTCGTACTTGATAACCTTATTTGTCCTTATTTGATTTTTAACAGTTCATTCAATTACATAAATTTGCATTAAGTACAAATTGTGCTCAAGGTATCATTGAATATTATGAAAGTATACAAACATAGTCACAGTTGACATCACCTGCTTCTGGCATTAAGATGCCAAATCTTTTGTCTCTCTCCTTGAATCTGGATGGCCTTCTGACTTGCTCCAATAGATTCAGAAATGCTCTGCCTAGATTCCCCTTCAAAGGAAGACTTACTGTTTAGCTATGAGGTATAGTCATTAGAGAGCTTACAGTGGTGATATTGCCTCAGTTAGAGAGAGCCACTACCACTTAAGGTCATCCTTTTTCCTAATTTCAGTGCCAGAGCAAGATGAGAGAATGAGTCCAGTCTCTGTGGCCCAGTGCAGGACACTCTGACATAAGCCTTACTTCATTCAGCTTACCATATTGACTGAGACTGTTGAACCTGCATGGAGATGAACTTCTTCCTTAGTCCAATCTTATTTCCTCTCGTTTGCCTTATAGATGTTAGTCCATAATAAATAACTTATATCCCAAATACCATCATGGTATCTGCTTCTGGATAACACAAGCTATGATATTTGTTTCAGCCAATAAAATGTGGCATGAAGAAAACTATACCAGCTCTGAGACTAGACTTCAAAAATTCTTGCATATTTTCACTCTGGGAACCCTACCAAAGAAGGCATTCTATAAACATGTCATGAGAGGCCAGTAAAGCAGAAATGAACAATTCCAAAGCAACAAGAACCCAATTAACCAGGAAGCTGACTGTATACACATGAATAAACACTTCCTGAACTAGAAGAAGAGCCTAGCTGAGCCCAGCCCAAATCATTAAATAGCAGAATCAGGATCTTAATAATATTTGTTGTTTTAAACTATTAAATCCTTGGGACTATTTTTTGTATAGCCCAAACTATCTGATTATACAAGAATATTAACATATTAACATAAATATTTTTTTGAATTTTTGATATTTTTATCACTTTTATAAGAAACATATAATAATGAATATATAGGGACGCCTGTGTGGCTCAGTGGGTTAAGGCCTCTGCCTTCGGCTCAGGTCATGATCCTGGGGTCTTGGGATTGAGCCCCACATCGGGCTCTCTGCTCAGTGAGGAGCCTGCTTCCCCCTCTCTCTCTCTGCCTGCCTCTCTGTCTACTTGTGAGCTCTCTGTGAAATAAATAAATAATCTTTTAAAAATAATGAACATATAGTTATCATTTAGGATAAAGTTATTTTCAGCTGGATTGACACAGCTCTTTGCTTATCTCAGGGAATGCCTGGGAATCTGGCACTGTCACTTGGCCAAGATAAAGGCATTGGGCTAGTTAATGATTTACCCTGTTGTATTTCATATCTGAAACTCCTTTGTGACACTTAGACCCAGTTGATTTACTGATAGCTTAAACATGGAGTAACCAGTTAGCCTGACTTAACTATGTAAACAGAGGTTCATGAAAGACACCATTGGAAAATTTCAAGTTGCTCTCCCTATATCAATATTTATTTTACAAATTGTGGTAATTCAATCTAGAAACAAAACACATCCTTGTGTTCATAACAAGGACTTAAGAGGGATGCTTCTGAAAGTTTCTGGGTCCCTAAGTCTTGCCTAAACTCTCTTTCCTCTGATTTATAGTATCTTTTGTCCTTATTAAAAGTGTTGTATTTGGATGCCTGGGTGGCTCAGTCGTTTAAGCGGCTGCCTTCGGCTCAGGTCATGGTCCCTTGGATTGAGTCCCACATCGGGCTCCTTGCTCGGCAGGGAGCCTGCTTCTCCCTCTGCCTCTGCCTGCCACTCTGTCTGCCTGTACTCGCTCTCTCTCTCTCCCTCTGTCTCTGACAAATAAATAAATAAATAAAATCTAAAAAAAAAAGTGTTGTATTAATATGTTCTATGGTGTCTTATAGGTCTTTTCAATTATCCAGTGTGCTACATTCTTTGCAGATGTGTGTGTGTGTGTGTGTGTGTGTGTGTGTGTGTGTGTGTGTTTTCAGGTGCTCTTCAAAATCTGAGGACCAAGATTTATGAAATTTTTCTTAGAAGATATATAGATCTAAGGGAACCATATTTGCACAGGATCAAGATCAAAGTTAAATGTGTTTTGCTTTTGAGAGGGGTCTTTGTAAGTGTGTATGTGTGTTTATATGGTCACATTTTGTTTGAAATTCTGGTTCTGGAGCATTGGTAAAGAAGTTCAATTACAAAAAAAAAGAAAACATGAAAGTCAGCTTCAAACACAAAAAGTAAACACACATTATTCACAAATATAAGGACAAGAAAATATAAAATGATTTAACATCATAACACAATGACAAATCAAAAAAAAATAAAACATTTAAAACATTTAGTAGAGTCACTTCACATATGAAGACAGTAGAACATGATTAAATGATATTAGGGCTCTGGAACAGAGCACACGCCCAAAGTAATATTCATTAAATACTGGATATGTTGCCTGAATATTCTATGATGATAATTCCCTAAAGCTGATGACTTAAAGATTCCTGGTAAAATTCAAATATGTTACTAAAATCTGGAAACAACTTATTAATTAAGTAATATATGCCCCAAGACTATGAGCAGAACCATTATTATTTTTGTAAATTTCCTAGAGAAGAAAATTCCTGATAAACAGATCATAGCACATAAGAGTTATGATTAAGTTAGCAAGAATATTTGAGGGGGTATAGTGGAATAAAAGGACTAGAGGGTATGCCACAGCAAAGAGTCCTAGGAGCACAGGAGTAATCCCTGAGAAGAGAAACACCAAAGAGAATGGTTATCTCAACAAAGGAAGTAGTTACTTATGAGGATCATGGTTTCTACATAAATTACAGGAGATCTATGTTTTCACATTTCCCAGGGGCATACTATAACCTGAAGAACTGAGCTGAGTACAGTGAAATACTCCTCCAAGTGCAAAATACTACTAGAGAGTAGCTTAATTCCATTAATATTGTGTTACTATGTATTTTGGGTAATAGATTAACAAAGCCTTTTATCCTTTTTCATGAGAATTTGACCTTAGGTTAATTTTCTAACTCTGTTCCCCTGGCAACTTAATAAGGTGGTACGTCCTCTATGTTTCTAAGCAACAAAGATTATGATTAAAAATAACCTTTGTTGGCAAATTTCATCTGGACTCAGAGATCTAAAAATACTTGATAAGAAGCCATAGCTTCAGACTTCCCTGAGTATGACTCTAGGCATATCTCTTGAGAGGACTCTAGAAATTATGTCTATAAATTATAACAAAAGATATTGACTCCTGTGGAGCATGAGATTTGTACCTCAGGTCAGATCCCGCACTCACTTGATGCATATATCCTCTTCTTGCAAGTAAGCAGTATAGGCCACTGAAACATGCAGAAGAGGAATGCTTGATGCTTCCATGCTGGTAAATTGTATTTCCATCTTGGATCCTTCTTGGTAGTCTGGTATCAAATATGGCTTATGAGAGGCTTAGAATGTATTACTTTGTTCTCCAAAATTCCCTTGGTGGGTATTGTACTTCACATGTGTACAGAAGAAATATATTATGCTAATAAAATATGAGCAGTTCTTCACTATTTTGAGCTTGATCATCTGCAAAGGCCCTATTTCCAAATAAGTTTACATTCATAGAAACTCAGGGTTAGGAACTAGGGATTGAAACTTCAAAATCTTTTGGGGGGACACAACTCAACCCATAAAAGAAACATAGCCTTGCAGGGCTAAAATCATAAAAGTCAGATAAATTGTCTAGTTATTTAGACATACCTGAATTTTGTAAGGTATTTTTTAAATTAGAAAAGTAGCATAGAAATAGTAGATGTTTTCTTCAACCACCACCACAACTTTCCTCCTTCAAGAGTCAAGTGGTTTCCTCACATGGCGAAACCAAAATGAAGTAAAAAGAAAAACTTCCATCCCTTTCTTGCCCTCTAAAAGCTCATTCTAATACAATTTCAAGATATCAAATTCAATAAACATGACAGATACTTAAGGAAACCGCATATTAGCAGAATATTTAGAAAAATTAATCTGGAATAATTTGTGAGAAGTGTAAATCCAAATGCAAGACAGTGGTCTTTTTCACATATTCCATAAGTCAAGCCTTTGTTAGAGAATATTTCTGATTTATGGACTTGTTAAAACAGATATAGATAAATGGGATACAGTTATATGAAATCAATAAATACTTAAGAGATATAAAATAGAATGAAAATGTCAAAGTCAGTTTTACAATTAAAAAAGCAACTTACAGTATGACAAATAACATGGTTATTACTAAAATGGTTATCATTATTAATTACAGTTTGCCTCAGAATGCTAGAGGTTATTAGTTAAAAACCTAGTTTAAGTCTCTTATTCAAGTTTCCAAAAGCTGTTAAGTAATTCTCCCAAAAATCCTCCTGATATATGTTTTCATCATATGATGAAATATATTTCATAATATTTTGAATGAGAGTCCTAAGACTCCCAAGTATCAAACATTCCTCTTCTGCATGTTTCATGTTTGTGAGCCACAACTGCACTTTTTTTTAGAGGCAATTATATTTGGCTATTAGAAATGTTATCTGATGTCCTCCATGCTATTCCCTGTGTTCCACAAGTAAGTGAAACCATATGATAATTGACTTTCTCTGCTTATTTTTCATTCAGAATATCCTTCTCCAGTCCCATGTATGTTGATGCAAAAGTTGGGTACTCATCATTTCTGATGGTTGAGTAATATTCTGTTGTATATATGGACCACATCTTCCTTATCCATTCATCTGTTGAAGGACATCTCAGCTCTTTACACAGTTTGGCTATTGTGGACATTACTGCTTTGAACACTGGGGTGCATTTGGCCCTTCTTTGCTAGTGTATCGTTGCAGTAAATACTCAGTAGTGCAATTGCTGGGTCAATAGAGTAACTCTATTAGGAGGACATTAGAAGAAGGAAGAGAAAAATGAAGGTGGGGCAAGCTAGAGAGGGAGATGAACCGTAAGTGACTGTGGACTCTGAGAAACAAACTTAGGGTTTTAGGGGAGAAAGAGGTTGGGGGGGGAGAGTTGGCCCTGTGATGGGTACTAAGTAGGGCAAGAATTGCATGGAGCACTGGGTGTTATATGTAAACAATGAATTTTGGAACACTACATAAAAAACAAATGACATACTTATGGTGACTAACATAACAACAAAAGAAAATGCTACCTGAAGTATATCCCTGATTTATTCAATCCTACATGTCATTGTTTTCCATTATGATATGCCATAAGGAAATATTTAATCCCATGTTGAGTTCTCAGGAAAAATTATGTAAGCACACTTGACAAAGTTCCTGGGTTAAAGATCTATGGAGTAAATATCCAAATACCCTCATATTAAACAAACTATTTAAAATAACTTTATGATGAATTTTTTTTAAAAAGTTAATTTTCCAAAAATTTATGAAAATCACATGGGGTACTACTCAATATTTATTAAACAAATCATTAAACTTTATAGTATGCTTGTGCAAAAGATCTGCTTGTATAAAGTTGCTGAACCTGTTTGTTCCACATTGTGCTAGATTGTCATCTTGAAGAAAACTCATATGGTTCCTCAAATAAAAGGTCCTATACTGATTTATATTTCATTAAAGGTATACAATACATTACATAAAGCTATTGGGTGGACACAGACATTATAAAGAATACCAAATGGTTGGCGAGCTTAACCTAACATTTGTTTCTATATCCACAAAACTTATTTTAATCCACTTTTTTTTCCATTTCATAGCTGTTTGACAAGGTTTACTATAATAAAATATGTCTTAACTCCTACATTGAATTTGAAGGTAGAAGAAGTTGCAATATAGACAAGGTAAGTCATTACATCTCTCCTAGGTGTACTGGGCTTATTATGCTTTGAATGCTAACCATGTTAGTCCTTTAGGTTCACATTAGCTTTCTTTCCTCACTTGAAAATGAACTTGTCTATGCTATTTTTTGATTAATTATTTTCTAACTAATCCAAACAGTCTTTGCACTGACACTCTGAAAACTCCAAAAATTCTTCCCCAATTTAATCCATCTCCAAATACCTGTGAGAGTTCTCTTATTCTATAAATGCTAGTGGGTAAGACCACTTTTTATTCTGGCAGAGGTATTAACATTCATCACACTTTAAACCCAATGTTCTAGGCCCTTCAAGAATATTATCTCTTTTAATTGCCATAGCACTCTTTACAGAGGATATCAGAATTCACATAATCATGACTCTGAGGCTTAAATAATTAGGTTAATTTCTATTATCACAGATCTCTGGTGAACTGTTACTGATGGATGGTTCGTGTCACTTAGCTTGTCCTATAAAGCTGTGTATTTCTACCATTAATTATCTATGTCATCATAGTAAAATTATCAAACCAATCAGAATCTCATTTTCTTTATTTGTAAAATAAAGGTGGATGGGTGGGCAGCTGATACCTTATAAAATTATGATATATGCAGAGGTCATATCTATTATCTAAAATGAAGCATTTTTGAGAGTGAAAGGACACTGCTAATAATTATGCTAGAGAGCAGACACACATGAATGAGCAAGGTAGTTCTCCTCAATAAACTTATAAGTGGTGAGTTCCCAGGACTTTTAATCCAGTTCAATACGTTTTCCATAGAATAATTATTTGTGGCTCTTCTGTTTCCATAGATAGTGAAATTCACAAAGTCAAGAACCTTTATGATTTGCTCACCCCTTTATTCCTAGGACCTAGCAGAAATGCCTAGAATTTACTAGACAACAGACATTTTTTAAACTTATGAAATAATGATTGAAGAGTCTATGGTTGTTTAGGTAAATGAATTATTGGTGGAAGGAGGAAAGGAAAAAAGAAGAGAACAACTGTTAACCAAGTATAACTATGTAATACAGAATTTCTAAGTAACAGAGATGGATATGTAGGAAAATACTAGACTTCATTATATATTGGTAGAAGCTACTCCACAGAATTCCTGCACTGTCATAACTTACCCAATGTAGCCATGATTTTTGATAGTAGCTAGCATCAGGCCTTAGATGTAAGCATATAGAACTGATTATTTTATTGATAGTCAATTTCAGAACTTGAGTCTCCTGATAACTTCCCTGTCCAAAAATCTTTCCAATAAACAACATATTCAGAACTGATAAAGATGCTGTGTGCCAATTCACATTCTGTAAATATGTTAAAGAACATAGTTGTGTTTAACAATTATTAGTGCTCTGTTCCTAGGAAAGATTTTTGGGCAGTTAATGACGTGGTAAACAATTATAATTTAAAGTTAATTGAATAAATAAATCAAAATTTCCCATATAGAATTTGATAACTTATGTATAAGACTGATAAGAAAAAATGAAATCTTACAAAGGTTTAACAGTTCCCTCTGCAAGATGGAACTCTATGTGGTATTTTTTTCTGCCACCTGCCTGTACAATTACACACACACACACACACATACACACATATTCAATGAGTTAGTCATTTTAAACATTTCCAGGGACAGTTACTTTTAGCAGCTCTTCAGTCATGGCATTTTTCAGGGGAAAACTCCAGCCCAGACTCCATTTCTGAGTGCTGACCTCCAGCTTGGGCTCCATCTCTGAGGGTTCACAACCTCCTGGTCTTGGTCTCTAGGGGTGATGACACAGCCTAAAAATGCAGCAAGAAGAAAGATTTGTTTCTGACCCAGCAACAACAAGCTGCTCAAAACTTGCAGCTACAAACTACAGCAAACCCCATATATAGTTTTATCTATGGCTAGAGGTTACAAATTAAAAACCTAATTTGAGCCTATTCTTTAAACTTGTAAAAATTGTTAAGAAAGTCTTCCAAACATAATCCAAATATATGTTTTAATAATATAGTTCACTAAAAAATAGATATATATGTACATATGTTCCTATAGGTAGAAGTATAGATATAGTCCTTTGTAGTCCTTAGATGTTCTAGTAAAAATAATTTTAAAATAAATTAGGGGTAGGAGAGAGCAAGATGGCAGAAGAGTAGGAACCTAAACTTCCTTGAGTCCTAGGAATTCAGCTACATAATTATCAAACCATTCTGAATATGTACAAACTGAACAGGAGATGGAAGAAAAGAATAGCAGCAATTTTATGAACAGAAAATTGTCCACTTTCTGGAAGGTAGGACGTGCAGAGAAGTGAATCTGAGGTGATATATGGGAGGGTAGACCATGGGAGGCTGGCTCGTGGCAACTTGCTGAGAAGCAGAGCACATAATCAGAACTTTTAGAAGTCTCCTCCAAGGAGGGATGTCACTCCAGAGGCTAAGCAGGGGGTAGAGCCTTCACTGGGACAGTGTGATCTCAGGTCCCTCAGGGTCTCAGAAAGACCGGGGGTGCCTGAGTGTGGCAGAGCATTTCAGGTATTGGAGTAGGGAAGCGGGGTGTAAAGATGGGGCCGAGGACTGGACTGTCAGCTTGGGGTTGCCATAAATGTAATCTCCGGCAGTCAGACCACTGCTCTTTGAGCAGGGAACCAACAAATGGTAGATCCAGAGAGACAACACCCCTTCCTCCACTGGGAGGAGCAACGTGGGAGCACGCTGCAGGAGTCTGCTGGGTTTAGAGACTCCAAAAGGGGCCATGTGTCAAAGATAGAATGCTTGGTCACAGGCTGGGTGAACACAGAGCCTGGCTCTGTGCTGGTCTCTGTCTCAGAGACCAGGGAAAGAGAAGTGATTGATTGCTTTCCTCTGATGGTGCACTAAGGAGTGGTGCCCTGACCCCTCAGCTCCTCTCTGTTGGAGATTGGGAGGCTGCTATCTTCATTCTCATCCTCCAAACCTGTACAGAAAGCATCCCAGGAACAAAAATTAGGGAGAGAAAAACTGACCAGATTACATTGCCTGACCACTGGCAAGGGCAGTGCAACACCATCTCAGGCAAAGACATTTGAAAATCACTGCAAGATGCCTCTCCCACAGAAGATCAGCTAAAACATAGGCCAAGACCAAGTTTACTGATCAATGAGAACTGCAAAACTCCAGAGCTAGGGGAATACAGCACATGGAATTCATGTTCCCCGCCCCCATGATTCTTTAGTCTTTCAAAGTTAAATTTTTAAAATATTATTTTTTTCTTATTCAATTTTTAATAAATATTTCCTCTTTCCTATTTATCTTATTTTAAATATTTCATCTTATCAATACCTTTCTTTTTGGAAATCTTTTTCAATTTTCATTGTTATAGTCATATTCTATTCCTTCATTGTATTTAACCTTATTTTTGGTATACATATAAGTTTTTCCTTCTTAAATTTCTTTCTTAAATTTCTTAAATTTTTTAAAGGATTTTATTCTTTAAGGAATTTAAGAATTTATTCTTAAAGAATAAAATTTATTTCTTAAAAAACTTCTTTCTTAAAAAATTTTGGGGTACATTTTCTTCTAACAAACCAAAATATACCTTAAATCTAGCATATGGCTTTGTACTAGTTTCCAGCCTGATCACATTTTCTCCATTTTTTTTTCTTTTTTCAACTGCTTTTTATTTTTTCATTCATTTTTTAAAATCTTTTTTTAATTTTCATGTTTAGAGTCATATTCCATCTTTTCAATGTGTTTACCCTTATTTTTGTATATATGTAAGTTTCCCTTTTTTTTTTTTTTAATTTTGGGAGGCAGTTTCTTCTAACATACCAAAATACATCCAAAATCAAATTTGTAGCTCTGTTCTATTCATCAGATAGATATATATAAATATATATATTTTGTCCCTTTCTTCTTCTCCTTGTTTCAGGTTTCTTCTGATTTGGTTAGTGTGTATTTTTCTGGGGTTGTTACACTTTTAGTATTTTGTTTTTGTTTCTCATTAATCTATTCTTCTCTGGATAAAATAATAAGACAGAAAAACTCACTTCAAAAAAAACACATAAAAAAACAAGAAGCAGTACCCAATGCTAGGGAACTAAACAATATGGACATTAGTAATATGTCAGAACTAGAGTTCAGAATGATTATAAAGATGCTAGTTGAGCTTGAAAAAAAGAAGGTTCTAGAGAATACTAGTAGATAAGAAGATAATAGAGAATCTAGTATCTAGAAAAAGAAGATACTAGAGAATCCCATTTTGGGGAAATAAAATTCCCTTCTAGAGAAATAAAAGAACTAAAATCTAACTAAGTTGAAATTTAAAAAAAGCTATCAATGAGGTGCAATAAAAAATGGAGTTTCTTACTGCTAGACTAAATGAGGCAGAAGAGAGAATTAGTGATATAGAAGATCAAATCATGGAGAATAAAGAAGCTGAGAAAAAGAAAGGCAAACAACTACTGGATCATGTATGGATAATTCGAGAGAAAAGTGATACCATAAGATGAAACAATATTAGGATAATTGGGATCCCAGAAGAAGAGAGAGAGGGGCACAAGGTATATTGGAGCAACTTATAGCACAGAACTTCACCAATTTGGGGAAGGAAACAATCATCAAAATAAAGAAGGCACAGAGAACCCCCCTCAAAATCGATAAAAATAGGTCAACACCCTTTCATCTAATAGTAAAACTGACAAGTCTCAGAGACAAAGAAAATCCTGAAAGCAGCCTGGATCAAGAGGTCTATAACACATAACAGTAGAAATATTAGATTGGCAGTAAACCTATATACAGATACCAGGCAGGCTAGAAAGGACTGGCATTATGCCAGTCATGCCAGAACACTAAATGAGAAAAATACATAGCCAAGAATACCATATCCAGCGAGGCTGTCATCAAAAACAGAAGGAGAAATAAAAAGCTTCCAGGACAAACAAAAACTACAAGAATTTGAAAACACCAAACCAGCCCTACAAAAAATATTGAAAGGGGTCCTCTAAGCAAAGAGAGAGCCTAAAAGTAACAGGCCAGACGGGCCTTACAGGCAATTACCTTATTTAATTACCTTACCTTATTTAATTACCTTAATATTAATTACCTTACAGGCAATACAATGGCACTAAATTCTTATCTTTCAAGTTCCCTGAATGTAAATAGGCAAAATGCTCCCATTGAAAGACACAGGGTATCAGAATGGATAAAAAACAAGATCCATTAATATGCTGTCTGCAAGAAACTCATTTTAGATTCAAAGACACCTCGAGATTTAAAGTGAGGGGGTGGAAAACAATTTACCATGATAATGGACATCAAAAGAAAGCTGGGGTAATAATCCTTATATCAGATAAATTCGATTTTAACCCAAAGACTATAATAAGAGAAGAGGAAGGACACTATGTCATACTTAAAGACTCTGTACCACAAGAAGATCTAACAATTTGAAGTATAGTATGCCCCTAAGATGGGAGAAGCTAATAATATAAACCAATTAATAACAACATCAAAGAAACACATCAACTATAATACAATAATAGTAGGGAACTTTAACATTCCCCTCAGTGAAACAGAGAGATCATTGAAGCAAAAGACCAACAAAGAAATAAAGGCTTTAAATGACACCCTGGACCAAATGGACAACACACATATATTCAGAACATTCCATCTCAAAGCAACAGAATATACACTCTTCTCTAGTGCACATGGAACATTCTCAAGAAGAGATCCCATTCTGGGTCACAAATCATGTCTCAACCAGTACCAAAAGACTGGGATCATTCCCTGCATATTTTCAGACCACAGTGCTCTCTGAAGCTAGAACTCAATCACAAGGGAAAAGTTGTGAAGAACGCAAATTCATGGAGGCTCAAGAGCATCCTACTAAAGAATGAATGGGGCAACCAGAAAATTAAAGAAGAATTTTTAAAAAATCAAGGAAACAAATGATAATGAAAACACAAATGTTCAAATCTTTGGGATGCAGCAAAGGTGGTCCTGAGAATAAAGTATATAGCAATACAAGCCTTTCTTAAGGAAAAGGAAAGTCTCAAATACACAGCCTAACTGTATACCTAAAGAGCTGCAGAAAGAAAAGCAAAGAAAGCCTAAACCCAGCAGAAGAGAAATAATAAAGATCAGAGCTGACATCAATGAAATATAAACCAAAAGAACAGTAGGACAGATCAACAAAACTAGGAGCTGGTCCTTTTAAAGAATTAATAAGATTGATAAACCCCTGGCCAGACTTATCAAAAAGAAAAGAGAAAGGACCCAAATAAATAAAATCATCAATGAAAGAGGAGAGATCACAACCAACACCAAAGAAATACAAGCAATTATAAGAACATATTATGAGCAAGTCTACGACAACAAATTTGACAATCTGGAAGAAATGGATGCATTCCTAGAGACCTGTAAACTACCAAAACTGAACCAGGAAGAAATAGAAAACATGAACAGACCCATAACCAGTAAGGAGATTGAAGCAGTCATCAAAAATCTCCCAACAAACAAGAGCCCAGAGCCAGACGGTTTCCCAGGGGAATTCTACCAAGCATTTAAAGAAAAATTAATTCCTATTCTTCTGAAACTGTTCCAAAAAATAGAAATGGAAGGAAAACTTCCAAACTCATTTTATGAGGCCAGCATTCCCTTGATCCTAAAACCAGACAGACACCATTGAAAGGAGAATTACAGACCAATATCCCTGATGAACATGGATGCAAAAATTCGCACCAAAATATTAGCCACTAGGACCCAAAAGTACGTTAAAATGATTATTCATCATGACTAAGTGGGATTTAGTTCTGGGCTGCAAGGTTGGTTCAACATCTGCAAATCAATTAATGTGATACAATCCATTAATAAAAGAAAGAACAAGAATCATATGGTACTGTCAGTAGATGCTGAAAAAGCATTTCACAAAGTACAGCATCCTTTCTTGATCAAAACTCTTCAAAGTTCAGGGATAAGAGGTATAAACCTCAATATCATCAAAGCTATCTATGAAAAACCACAGCAAATATCATTCTCAATGGGGAGAAGCTGAGAGCTTTACCGCTAAGTTCAGGAACATGGCAAGGATGTCCACTATTCACCACTGCTATTCAACATAGTACTAGAAGTCCTAGCCTCAGCAATCAGACAACTAAAAGAAATAGAAGGGATCCGAATCAGCAAAGAAGGAGTCAAACTGTCACTCTTTAAAGATGATATGATACTTTATTTGGAAAACCCAAAAGACTCCACTCCAAAACTGCTAGAATTCATACAGGAATTCAGGAACGCATCAGGATATTAAATTAATGCACATAAAACAGTTGCATTTCTATACACCAAAAACAATGGGATAAATTAAGGAGTTGATCCCATTTACAATTGCACCCCAAACCATAAGATACCTAGGAACAAGCCTAACCAAAGAGGCAAAGAATCTGTACTCAGAAAACTATAGAGAACTCATGAAGAAATTAAGGAAGACACAAAGAAATGGAAAAATGTTCCATGCTCATGGATTGGAAGAACAAATATTGTGAAAATGTCCATGCTACTTAGAGCAATCTACACATTTAATGCAATACCTATCAAAATACCATAAACTTTTTCAAAGAAATAGAACAAATAATCCTAATATTTATATGGAACTAGAAAATACCCCTAGTAGTGAGAGGAATGTTGAAAACGAAAACCAAGGTTGGCGGCATCACAATTCCAGACTTCAAGCTCTATTACTGAGCTATAATCATCAAGACAACATGGTACTGGCACAAAAACAGACAAATAGATCAATGGAACAGAATAGAGAGTCCAGAAATGGACCCTCAATTCCATGGTCATCTAATCTTCTACAAATCAGCAAAGAATGTCCAGTGGAAAAAGAGAGTCTCTTCAACAAATGGTGTTGGGAAAATTGGACAGCCACATGCAGAAGAATGAAAATGGATAATTGCCTTACTCCACACACAAAAATAGACTCAAATGAATGAAAGACCACATTGTGAGACAGGAATAGATCAAAATTCTTGAGAACACAGACTGCAACATCTGTGACCTCGGCCCCAGTAAGTTCTTGCAAGACACATCTCCAAAGGCAGGGGAAACAAAGACAAAAATGAACTACTGAGACTTCATCAAGATCAAAAGCTTTTGCACAGCAAAAGAAACAGTCAACAGAACCAAAAGACAACCAACAGTATGGGAAAAGATGCTTGCAAATGACATTTCAGATAAAGGGCTATTATCCAAAATCAATAGACAACTTATCAAACTCAACACTCAAAGAACAAATAATCCAAATAAGAAATGGGCAGAAGATATGAACAGGCATTTCTGCAAAGAAGAGATCCAAATGGCCAAGATGCCCATGAAAAAACTGCTCAACACCACTTGGCATCAGGGAAATACAAATCAAAACCACAATGAGATATCACCTCACACCAATCAGAATGGCTAAAATTAACAAGTCAGGAAATGACAGATTTTTCCCACCTACACTATTGGTGGGAATGCAAGCTGGTTCAGCCACTCTGGAAAACAGTATGGATGTTCCTAAAAGTTGAAAATAGAACTACCCTACGACCCAGCATTTGCACTACTGGGTATTTACCCTAAAGATACAAATGTAGTGATCTGAAGGAGCACATGCACTAAAATGTTTACAGCAGCAATGTGCACAATAGCCAAACTATGGAAAGAGCCTAGATGTTTATCAACATATGAGTGAATAAAGAAGATGTGGCATATAGTAGGAAGAAGGACAAGATGGCAGAGAAGTAGGATACCCTGTTTCAACCTAAAGTGAGCTAATAATCTACCAGGACACTCTTAACACCATATAATCAGCCTGGGATGTAAAATTATATACTTCTGGATTGATATGGGGGCAGAAGACATCAGTGGAGAGATAAAGTGGAGTGGGAATGCTCGGACTGACACTGGATTCTAAACAGAATGTGGAGGGAGCCAACAGAAGTGACACATTGGAAAGTAATACACCAATACAAAACTGTCATGTGATTGGGGGCCATCATTAACTTGGAGTCTGGTTAAAAGCACTCAAAAAGAGCAAAAGATCTGAAGGGACAAATAGTGGAATTGGGTGTCACAAGCATGGGCCTACACCCACAGTCCCAGGACTGTCATTGCTGGTGACTACCTGTGCCAGAGAGACTCCAGCAGGACCCCTGATCCATGGTCCCTGAGGCTGCCACTTTCTGCTGTTTGCATCGCCACTCCAGCTGGGCACACTCCCGCCTGTGCTGAGACAACCTAGTGTGAACTCCAGTCAGGATCCCTCGTCCTGCAGAATTCCACGGCCTGCAGACTTCCATGACCTCCATAGCTGTGGGGTCTGAGCACACCAGGCGTGGGCCTGGACTCCAGACAGTGGTCCTGGCAAAGGCAGCCACTGGAAGTGGGCTCCCTGGACCAATATTTCTCATGGTTTTTAGTGGCACAGGTGTACAGAGACAAGTGGAGACCTCGGGTGACCACTGGGACAGTGGCTGGGATGCACACTCACCTGTGGGAGGTTGTGCTGTTCAGCAGAGTTTGCAGAGGAAGGGTTTGAGTGTTCTGTACCACCCAGAGAGGAAGAGTCTGAAGTTTCACTCTGAGACAGAGGTCTGGGTATAGACAGCTTCTTTGTTCTGACCCTGCGAAAAGCCACAAAAAGCTGCCAAAGAACAAAAACCTCCAGAGAACAAAAGCCTGAAAAACCGGTTTCCACAGAGCCCAGACCCTTGAGAGGGGGCAGGGTAACTCAACCCATACAAGACTGACTGGAAAACAATGCAGCGTGGACCCATCCCCCAGAAGACAAGCCAAAAGAACAAGAGGACAACCAACACAGGGTCCCCCATAAAACTGTAAAACCCAAGCATCAGGAGAAAAATATATTAAGCTCCTGGATGCACCTTGCCTGGATCATGGTTGATATATTCAGCAATACATCCCCTCAACCATCTCTCACTAAAATGACTAGGAGGAAGAAAAACCAACAGAGGAAAAATCCACAGACTGTGCCCTCTTCCACATAACTATTGGATATGGACATAAACAGTATATGTCAGAAAGGGAATTCAGGGTAATGATTATCCAGCCAATGTTTCAGTTGGAGAAGACCATTAGTGACAACATAGAATCTCTAAAGGTGGAAGTGAGACCTGATCTGGCAGAAATTAAAACTTCTATCAATGAGATCCAATCAAATCTAAATACTCTAATAGCTAGGGTAACCGAGGCAGAAGATAGAGTTGGTAATCTAGAACACAAACTGATAGAAAAGAAGGATCAGGAGGAGGCCTGAAACAGACAGCTTAGAAGCCATGAAAACAGAATTTGGGAAATAAATGACTCGATGAAATATCCCAACATCGGAAATATTGGGATCCCTGAGGCGGTAGAGAAAGAAAGAAGACTGGAAGATATAGTCGAAAAAATTCTGATGAAAAATTCCCCAATCTGGGGAATGAAACAAGTGTTCATGTCCTAGAGGCAGAAAGGGCACTCTCCAGGATCAATGAGTCTAGAAAGAGCTCCAGACACTTAATTGTGAATTTCACGAATTATATTAGACTAGACATTCTAAGGGCATCTAGTGGGAAGAGATTCCTTACATACAGAAGATGGTCCATCAGAATAACCTCAGATCTGTCCACAGAAAACTGACAAGCCAGAAAAGGGCTGGCAAGACACAATCAGGGTACTAAATGATAAGAACATCAGACAAGAATACTCTATCCAGCAAAGTTGACATTCAAAATGGATGGAGAGATAAAGAACTTCCATGACCAGCAAGATTTAAAACAGTATGTGACCACCAAGGTGGCACTACAAGAAATATTAAGGGGGGGTTCTATAAAAGAAGAAAGAACCCAAGAGTGTCATAGAATAGAAATTTACAGAGACAATCTATAGAAACAAGGACTTCACTGACAACATGATGTCAATAAAAACATATCTTTCAATAATCACTCTCAATGTGAATGGCCTAAACACTCCCATAAAATGGCACAGGGTTGCAGATTGGGCACAGGGACAGGACCCGTCCATTTGTTGTCTACAAGAGACCCATTTGAACCTAAGGATACATCCAGACTGAAAGTGAAGGAAGGGATAGAGAATCATCTTTCATGCCAATGGGCCTCAAAAGAAAGCTGGGGTAACAATTCTCATATAAAATGAATTGATTTTAAGCTAAAGACTGTAGTCAGAGATACAGAAGGACACTGCATTATTCTCAAAGAGTCTATCCACCAAGAAGATCCAATAATCGTAAATATTTATGCCCCCAATATGGGAGCAGCCAACCACATAAGACAAATGTTAATCAAAATAAAGAGTCATATTGATATGAATACATTAATTGTAGGGGATCTTAACATGCCACTCTCAGTAACAGACAGATCATCCAAGCAGAAAATCAATAAAGAATAAAGAGCTTTGAATGACAGACACATTGGACCAGGTGGACCTCATAGATATATACAGAACATTCTACTCTAAAACAACAGAATACTCATTCTTCTTGAGTGCACATGGAACTTTCTCCAGAATAGACCACATACTGGGTCACAAATTATGGTTCAACTGATATGAAAAGATTGAGATTATTCCCTGCATATCCTCAGACCACAATGCTTTGAAACTGGAACTCAATCACAAGAAAAGAACTTGGAAGGAATTCAAACAATTGGAAGCTAAAGACCATCCTGCTCAAGAATGTTCGGATCAACCAGGAAATCAAAGAACTTAATTCATGAAACCAAAGAGAATGAAGTCACATTACTCCAAAACCTATGGGGGAAATACATAGTCATCCAAGCCTCACTCAAAAAAATTGAAAAGTCCCAAATACACCAACTCTCTTTACACCTTAAGGGACTGGAAAATCAACAACAAATAAAGCCAACACCACACACAAGAAGGGAAATAATCAAGATTAGAGAAGAGATCAATGAGTTACAAGCTAGAGATATAGTAGAACACATCAAGGAAAATAGAAGTTGGTTCTTTGAAAGAATCAGTAAGATTGATAAGCCACTGGCCAAACTAATGCAAAAGAATAGAGAGAGCACCCAAATTAATAAAATTGTGAATGAAAGGGGAGAGATCAGGACTAACACCAAGTAAACAGAAACAATCATCAGAAATTATTATCAACAGCTATATGTCAATAAGCTAAGCAACCTAGATGAAATGGATGCATTCCTGGAAACCTATAAACTTCCAAGAGTGAAACAGGAAGAAATTGACAACCTGAATAGACCAATATCTAGTAATGAGATTGAAGCAGTGATCAAAAATCTCCCAAAAAACAAGAACCCAGGACCTGATGGATTCCCTGGGGAAGTATACCAAACATTTGAAGAAGAAATAACACCTACACTCCTGAAGATGTTTCAAAAAATAGAAACAGGAGGAAAACTTACAGATATTTTCTATGAAGCCAGAATTACCCTGATCCCCAAACCAGGCAAAGACCCCATCAAAAAGAAGACTTTCAGACCAACATCCCTGATGAATATGGATGCCAAGATTCTCAACAAGATCCTAGCTAATAGGATCCAACAGCACATTAAAAAGATTATCTGCCCTAACTAGGTGCGATTTATCCCTGGGATGGAAGGGTGGTTCAACATCCACAAATCAATCAATGAGATAGAACAAACCAATAAGAGAAGAGAGAAGAACCGCATGGTCCTCTCAATTGATGCAGAAAAAGCATTTGACAAGATAGAGCATCTGTTCCTGATGAAAACAATTCAAAGTATAGGGATAGAGGGAACATTCCTCAACTTCATAAAATCTATGAAAACCACACAGCAAATATCATTCTCAATGGGAAAAGGTTACTGCATTCCCTTTGAGATAAGGAACATGAAAAGGATGCCCACTCTCACCACTCTTGTTCAATATAGTTCTAGAAGTCCTTGCAATAGCAGCCAAACAATAAAAATAAATAAAAGGTATTCCAATTGGCAAAGAAGAATTCGAACTCTCTCTCTCTTTCCAGGTGACATGATACTTTATGCAGAAAACCTAAGACACCCCACCCCCAAACTACTAGAACTCATACAGCAATTCAGTAATGTGGCAGGATATAAAATCAATGTACAGAAATCAGTTGCTTTCTTATACACTAACAATGAAAATATAGAAAGGGAAATTAGAGAACCAATTCCATTCACTATAGTACCAAGAAACATAAGATACCTGGGAATAAACCTAACCAAAGAGGTAAAGGACCTGTACTTGAGGAATTAGAGAAAACTCATGAAAGAAATTGAAGAAGACACAAAAAGATGGAAGACCATTCCATGCTCATAGATTGGAAGAATAAACATTGTTAAAATGTCTATCCTGCCCAGAGAAATCTACACTTTCAATGTCAATCCGATTAAAATTCCACTGGCATTTTTCAAAATGCTGGAATAAAAAAATCCTAAAATTTGTATGAAACCAGAAAAGATCCCAATTGCTAAAGAAATATTGGTAAAGAAAAACAAAGCTGGGAGCATCATGTTGCCTGATTTCAAACTTTACTACAAAGCTGTGAGCACAGCTCACAATACAAGAAAGCATGGTACTGGCACAAAAACAAAAATGTAGACCAGTGGAACAGTGTAGACTTCAGATATGGACACAACTCTATGGTCAAATAATCTTTGTCAAAGCAGGAAAAAATATTCAGTGGAAAAAAGACAGTCTCTTCAATAAATGGTTCTGGGAAAATTGGACACCTATGTATAGAAGAATGAAACTCGACCATTCTCTTGCACCATACACAAAAATAAACTCAAATGGATAAGAAACCTCAACGTGAGGCAGGAATCTATCAAAATGCTAGAGAAGAACATAGGTAGTAACCTCTTTGACATCAGCCGCAGCATCTTCTTTCAAGACATGTCTCCAAAGGCAAAGAAATGAACTTTTGGGACTTCATCAAGGTCAAAAGCTTCTGTACAACAAAAGAACAGTCAACAACAACAAAAAAAAGACGCAACCCATGTAATGGGAGAAGATATTCACAAATGACACCACAAAGGGCTGATATCTAAGATCTATAAAGAACTCCTCAAGCTCAACACCTAAAAAATAGATAATCACAACAAGAAATGGGCAGAAGACATGAGCAGATACTTCTCCAAAGAAGACATATAAATGGCTAACAGACACATGAAAAATGTTTATCATCTTTATTCATCAGGGAGATTCAAATCAAAATCACATTGAGATACCACCTTATACCAGTTAGAATGGCCAAAATCAACAAGATAAGAAACAAGTATTGGAGAGGTTGTGGAGAAAGGGAAAGCCTCTTACAGTGTTGGTGGGAATGCAAGTTGGTGCAGTCACTTTGGAAAACTGTGGAGATTCCTTAAAGAAATTAAAAATAGAGCTTCGGGGAAGGAGGAGTCAAGATGGCAGAGAAGTAGCAGGCTGAGACGACATCAGGTAGCAGGAGATCAGCTAGATAGCTTATCAAACCATTCTGGACACCTACAAATCCAACAAGAGATCGAACAGAAGAAGAGCAACAATTCTAGAAACAGAAAATCGGCCACTTTCTGAAAGGTAGGACCCGTGGAGAAGTGAATCCAAAGCGACCATGGAAGATAGACCATGGGGGTAGGGGCCGGCTCCTGGAGCAATGGAGCACAAAATCAGGACTTTTAAAAGTCTGCTCCACTGAGGGACATCACTCCAGTGGCTAAACTGGGGTGAAGCCCACACAGGGACAGAATGGCCTCATGTCGTGCGGGGTCACAGAAGGATAGGGGTGTCTGAGTGTCACAGAGCTTGCAGGTATTAGAGTGGGAAAGCCGGCTGCAGAGACAGAGCTGAGGAGTGAGCTCTCAACTCGAGGTTACCTTGAACCATAATCCATGGCACAGACCACTGCTCTGTGAGTGGGGTCCCCACAAGATCCGAGGAGACCCCCCTGGAAGAGTTCAGGGATCTGCAGGGTTCGGAGACTCCAGGCAGAGCTATGTGCCAGAGACAGAGACCCTTGGTCACAGGCTGAGTGAGCTCGGAACGCAGTTGGGGCCAGGGAGACGGGAGTAATTGAGCACTTCTCTCTGAGGGCATACTGAGGAGTGGTGCCCCGAGCTCTCAGCTCCTCCAGGCCGAGGATTGGGAGGCTGCCATTTTCATTCCTGTCCTCTGGAACTCTACAGAAAGTGTTCAGGGAACAAAAGCTCCCGAAAGCCAACCCGAACGGATTACTTAGCTCGGTGGTACAATTCTGCCTCGGGCAAAGGCACTTGAGAATCCCTACTACAGGCCCCTCCCCCAGAAGATCAACAAGAAATCCAGCCAAGACCAAGTTCACTTACTAAGGAGAACAGCAGAATTCCAGAGGAGGAGAAGAAGGCAAAGCATGGAATTCATGGCTTTCTCCCCATGATTCTTAACTTTTGCAAAGTTAATTAATTTTTTTAATTTTCCTTTTTTTTTCTTCTGCTAAATTTTTTTTAACTTTTACCCTTTCCCCTTTTAACGTTTTTTAACTAGTTTATCTTAACAATACCTTTCATTTAAAAAAATACTCTTTTTTGAACCATTATTATTATAGTCATATTTTATCCTTCATTGTATCTAACTTTATTTTTTGTATACACGTAAGTATTTTCTTCTAAAAAATTTGGGGTGCAACTTCTTCTAATAGATCAAAATACACCCTAAATCTAGCACCGGTCCTGTTCTAGTCTCCAGCCCAAGCAAATTCTCTCCAGTTTCCTTTTCTTTATTCTCCCAACCATCTTACTTTATCAACTCCTTTTTTAGAAATTGAATTTTTTTCATCTTTATAGTCATATTCCATCCTTTCATTGTGTTTACCCTTATATATTTTTTTCATTCTTTAAATATTGGTAGGTAGTTTCTTCTAAGAGACCAAAATACTCCCAAAATTAAGTGGGTGACCCTGTTCTAGTCAACAGTCTAATATATATATGTATATATATACATATATATATTCCTTTTTCTAAGTTTTCATTTGTTTTCTTTTTAAAAATTTTTTTTCTGAACTTCTTTTTTTTTCTGTGT